>JAOWBH010175645.1:0-10349 GCA_028566215.1 Silene coronaria
AGATGGCTTGAAGTGGAGTACGTAGTTTTGATTTAGGTTTAACATATAAAAATAATTGTGAAAGACTAAAATAATCTTGGATGTACAATAACACTGTACATCCAGTGGTATAGTCTATGAACTGCAGGTCAAGTATCATCCATATAGGTAGATAAGACAAAAAATACTTGTAAAATGTATAGAGAATTACAAATGACTTTTCTTTATTTTCTCGTTATTTTATTCATTATAAGCTTGTGACGAATATTGTGTCCGTCAGGGTGGAGTATTTGTGAAGTAATATTTGAATGGAGATCATTGGTTTACTTACTTGCCTATGTCATTTGGTATATATGGGAATTTAATCCTTTAACTTGTTTGGTTCTTACTATTTTTGGTAAGCATACCTCTATTGAACCTTTTAGCATTTTCTTCATTTTTTCGGATTATTTTACCCTAATAATAATCCGTTAGTCTCTCTTAATACAAATATTTCCGTCTTATTTAAAACAAATCACAAATAACATCTCGCTTGCATAGGTAGAAGTTGTGATTAACAATTATTTGCATCTAAAAATCCCGACTGTACCACTAAAAATTTGTAACATTTTTTTTTATCAAATTATATACTTTCCAAATATTTACTAAAAATCTTGTTCACTTCATCTAATTTTTTTTTATCAAATGCTGATTTCATGTCGTGTTAATTCATTTATCATAAACATCAATCATTTAATTAAGACATTTCGCATCTAAAAGATCATTTCGATTTTTCAAGATAAAAACATTGCGAATATTAAAAACTCCATATAATAATTATATCAATAAAAAGTCTCATTTCATTCTTACTTTTTATACTTGATAATGCATGTCCAATAAATGATTGTCACCCCACAATTTTTTTTTTTTTTTTTTATATTTCTTATAACTATAGCTTTACAATTGAGCAATATAATGTATATATTGTACAAGTTACCAACAATTATTCTGTGCAATTTCCGGCAATATTACTCTGAATTTTGTAGCTTTTTTCCATCAATTTCTTGCAGAAAAACTAGTGACTCACTGACTCCTCCTATAGCGAATTGCGACGAAAATGTCCTGCATAATAACAAGGATGATAGGTAAAAATTTCGTACGAGATTACCTTGTAACTTATCCTGTAAACTAATAGGGTATCGAAAAAATGGTGAAAAAATCGAGAACTAACCCTTTTAAGCGAGGGTTGATGGTTGCATGTCGTTATTGTCATTACCCTGTTGCTGAATTCCGTTGCAACTGGTTTACTGTCCTATAGCTACATACATTCAGGGAACCAAAGTAAATACGGTGACTCAGAAACGACTACATCCGGTCTATGTACAAAATATGATTGAAATTACAGTACAATTATTGGTTATGTACCTTTTGAAGGCTCTTTTGCAATATCTTCAGTACATGGAACTCCTTATCGTCAAAGAAAACATCGTCTGCCACGAGTTTCAGGATGCAAATCAGAGTTTGAGAGACATAATAATAAGGAACCTAAAAGAGAAGAGGGATGAAAATTACCGAAAAGAATCTTGCATATCCAATTATCCACGCGAGTGAGGCAATAGTTCTTCAACCTCAACTCGAGCACTGGAGTAGCTCTTACTTTTCCTGACTCTATCTCGGAAGCTCGACTCTACCTCAGCCAGAAACACACTATAAACAGGCCGATGATCTGAGAACCTAGATTCTCCACGAACATAAGATAGTTGGTGAAGGCCGTTCCCATACCACAAGATTCGGTCACACCTTCATATGCAAAGGGAGCTCATATTAATTAGAGAACTTTCATTTTCTCGATTCTTTCAGGAGACGGAATCAAACTTAATACCATTATCTCAACCCTTAAAAGTCATTGATGAGTGAAATACAGGACTCGGCTTCTAATCCCATTAACTACAAAATTGCCCTTACGATTCCCTTTAAAATAAAATAAAGTCTAGAGACAGGGGAGTAAAGCGGCAGTATTTACCATGCAGGAGTCCTCCGCTTTTGTTTCTGAACATCAGAACCAGCGTATATATCTGAGTTTTTAGTATACTTGTATGTAGGAGGAAAGCATATGTTTCCTTCTCTCCATCCCTCAAAGACTCGCCCTCGTCTTTGCTCTATTCGGAGCTGTTAAAAATGAAAACACATCAGGATTTAGAGACTAATTTGTCACAGACAATTAAGTAAATCGGAGAAATAAATGCTCTGAAAAGAAAACAGACTAATATAGTGCAGTAACATGCCTGATCATTCTCGAGCAAAACTTTCCAGTTTCTCAACTCAATGAGTGCCTTGGCAAATCGATAAGAGAGTGACACCCGATAATTCAAATCACCAAGCCAAATGACGCGGCTGCACCAAGATTTGACACAGATTAACCAACTTCATACATTGCTATGATGAATAGACTTGGGACAGTGAGTCGTTTATAAGATGGTTCCACATTTGATACCGACTCATATACTTAAATTTTCCTCATTTGATCATATGTTTGATGGGTTGGTCGCAAATGTAAAACCGCCTCACATTAAAAATTTGTAAACTTGGGAAGTGATCTTACTCATGGGACAAGATTGTTTGTGGAGAATACATGTCACCCTGACAAAATCTAGTCTTCCTTAATATCTCCATGACATCAGAATTTCGCCGTAGCTCATCGCCCTCTTTCTGTCCTGATGTTAGATGGCTACAGACGAAACAGAAACTCGTTTGGTGCAAGGACATGCTGATAGATATTGAACCCTGCAAAAAAAATCACATTTCAAGATCAATCTAGTCCTTGCGACATTCTAAATCGTACAAAGACTCTCCAGTTTTGATTTACTACTTTTATAAGTTAACAATTGAGTTACCTTGTTCCCTAGATATCCCATTAATCCTCTTCCCACGCACGATATCCTCGTATTTCGAACATCATTTCTTAGATCACTCTTGATCCAAACAGTTAGAAATATTCCCACCATTTGCTTGCTTGCAACCAAACTATACCTGGACTGCCCTCTTTGGCTCTCAGGCTTCTCCAAAGGAATCAATCCATTATAAATATCGGCGCTGTATTCAGATATAACTCGGTCATGGACACTACCCAACCTGTCTAGTTGTGGCTGGTGTTCCAAAATGCCATTATCTACCCTAGTACTCTGATATGATGGCCTGTCGAAAATGTCTGAGTCCTTTTGGCCCGTTGATCCCTCATATTTGGCATCTAAAACGACATTAGAATCAGGAAGATTGTTTAGAGTTCTCCGAATTAGTGCCAGCCATTTTCTAGCTGGTCCGTTGTCTTCGTTGCCCAAGACATTGCCAGCATTCAGAGGAACAATTTCTTGAAAGCTGAAAATCAGACAACAAGTAGTACTCCGTATAAGAATTCTGAAAATGCAGAAAGTGACAATCTTTCACTTAAAAACGACATTCCCCCTGTGCCTCAACCATTACTGCAGATGGTGTGATAAGAGGGGTCGGCTGCATGCAGCCTAACTGCCTAACTAATAAAAAGAAAAAACAGCGCAACTAATTCAGTGAACCATTTTGCTTTATTCCATCATTTGCTCAACTCGAAATGTAAACAAAAGCGACAAACTTTCAGCTAAATATAGCTTGCATAACGGAACACGCACCCTAAAACGTAAATGTCAGCAGGAGGTGATTTATGAAGCCATTCTTCAAGATCCAAATGACTAGGTGGGGAATTTCCTGCAACATTCCATGTAGCTACAAAGATCCTACACAAATCGAAATTCCAAAATTATTGAGCACCTATTCTCCTAATACTTCTATCAGTAAGGGAGATGAAATCAATATCATAATGAAATGAGACTAACCTATAGTTTAGCACATCTGTTTCTTGAGATGAATCTAATTCAGTCTTACTGCGACGAAAATGATCAGAATTACTTCTGATTGATGTCTCTGATAACCAAATTGAAGCAAAAAAAAATCATCAACATAAATAGAACTACGAGAATAACAACATTACCCCAGTGCCTTAATGACTCTCGCAAATTACGGGATATTGTAAAGAAAGTAGCAATGTAACTGATAAAGTACCTGTTTTGGACTTAGTAGAGTTATTGTCACTCCAGTGTTCATCACTACCTGATAAAAGGTGCATCAAAATTTATATCAACATTTTTTGCTCACAATTAAATCAATAAAAATGCCACCAAAATGAAAACAAATATTTGTACAAATAATTAATTAAAAATTGGCAAGAATTTTGATTTTAATCATCAAATGACAATTAGAGCCTAAAATTTAACTGAATTCAACAGTGTAGTGACTTTTTAATAATAAAGAACTACGGTCACGATCATTTGTTTACTTTTAATTGACGGAAAATAAATGATTAGGACGGAAGGACCCATAGTTCTTATTATCAAATAAAATGATAAAGAAAAGAATTTTGCAAATTGCAATTAAAATAAATTAATAAAAATCACACCTCCATAAAAGACACTATCAGCATCAAATTCCTCAACTTTTTCCTTGATGTTGAACCATTTCTTTACCAATGTCTTGGGCCATAAAATCTTCATTATACCAAATTATTATTTTATTAATTTTTAATTATTTTTAGTCACAAGTTCAACTCAAAATTTATGAAAGAAAATTAAATAAAAAACTTAATAATAATAATTATTTTATTTTTTGGGTAATTTTTAAATGCACACACCTTGCTCTTTTTGGTGTTCCCAGCTGTCATTTTTCAAGTATTTCATATATAGGTCACACTCCCTTTCACACAAGCTTGAATTTTTTTTTTAATAATAAAAAAGATTGAAAATAAATTTAAGTTTTTTATGAGAATAAAATCTTGAAAAAAGGAAAAATATGTACTATTTCCAACAATAGATTATTAGGTGAAGATAACACAATAATACACAAATGATTAATTAAAGAAAGGTACTTTATTTTCTTCTATATACAACTATTTGCATTCAAAGATTATCAAAATTAACAAAGAAAATGTTAATCATTTGAAAATCTGTTTCTGGGTTTTGTTCTTGGATGTAAAGGGTACAAAACCCAGTTGGGAATTTTTAATTAGTTGAGTTAGTGAAGAATAAAGTGAATTTGAAGTTAATGAAGAACAGAGGAAATAAAGAGGGAAAAAACAGAGGAAAAATACGAGGAAATGAAAGAAAGGGACGTGAGAAAGATAGGATTTAAAGAAATGAAGGAGAAGAAGACAATGTGTGGGGATAAATGAAAAGAAAAGAGGGTGGAAAGATTGTACGAGATTATATAATGCAGGTTGTTTTGAGTGTAATAATAACTAAGTACCAGATTTGGGGGGTGGAGGAAGGGGTTGAAAGGTACAATTGAGTTATTTTTTTGGTTCAAATGAGCGTAATATGTCGCGGTGAAAATTGAACCCTCAACTTTTTTCATGGCGGAAGGTAAGAGAACTTTTGTTGCAAAAGGAATGAATACTTCAAACTAAATAATAATGTATTGAATAAGAATTGAATACTAGACCTATAATATGTAGGGATGGTAATGGGTCGGGTTGGATCGGGTTTTGCAAAATTCAAATCCGATCTACTTGCTTATTGGATCATATATCCATATCCATATCCAAAATTTTAATATCCATGCCCGATCCATTTTACTTTTTCCAAATCCGTACCCGCTCCAAATTCATACCCGATCCACCATATAATCCAAAACTCAATCCAAAACCTAATTTGACTATATAAAATATTAATCTTATATAATAAAATTGAAATTCCAGTTGAATAAAGCCTTCTTTTTTCAAAAATATCCATTTGGATTGTTAAATAGTGGATCGGCGATGAATTTATAATAGGTGGGTTTGGATCGGGTTTTTTCCTTCGGTTCGGTTCGGGTTCGGTTCGGTTTAGAACATAATTGTCATCCCAAATAATATGAAAGCCAACATCTTCAACCAACTAAGCTAAGCAAATACACTGAATAATTGTTAATAGAAATGATACTTATCTCAACTTAAGGTTGAGCTTGAGCCCATCCTAAAAGGGCCTAGATCCGCCCCTGCTTATCACTTGAACTACTGTTGTTCACGATACAATTGAGTAATTGAGAGGGTGATCATGAAATGAAAATGATTAAAATAGGCAAGTAGACAAAAAGAGAGAGAGAGTTTAATTCAATTGTAATTAGGGGTGTTTATCGGAGCGGATTGGAAGAGTTTGGGGATTGGTTACTGCAAAATTCGAATTTGGAGGATGGAATGTTTAGGAAGAGGATTTGAACCGCACTGAAATCTAATAAATCTGTTTTTTTGGAGGGGATCAAACCGGCCAGACGAGCTATAAAGGGTGATTAGGTATCATAAGAAATTAAAAAGTCATTTGGGTTACTAGTTAAGGTATTGTTAGTTGTCATCCACTCACCCATAGCGCGTAGGTGAGGTAATGCATTCGATTCTTTTGAAACTGGAATCTCTTGATATAAAGAGAGAATGTCAACCACTCCACTAACTCCAATTGTGTGTTACGAAGTATATTGTTATCATTATTGCTATTTGTCACTTTAGGCAGTGACTTGAGTAATTTAATTTTTATTTTATTCTTTTCAAAACTTTACCTAGGATTAAAAAAAATACGTTATGTAGTGGTTTTATTCACATATTTGAATTTAATAAATAGTTTATGAATAACCCTTTTTTTAACTCGTGCCCTAACTCTAGACATTAAAATAAAAATGTGGAAAGACTACAAATTTACAAGTATGATTGTGAGATATTCAACTATAAACTCAATGTCATCATAATTAATGAAAATTCTTGTTAATATTACCACATTTTTATAATGCATGTCTTTGACTCTAGAGTCTTAGGGCACGTGAATAAGAAAAATCTTTTACTATTTCATGGAATAAAAGCAACATGTTTTACATACCATATTGATTTTGTGTGATTTAATATTGATTTATTGTTCTAATTCCATCAATAGAAATACAACTTGCCTTTTTCTTTTGGCAGCCAGAAATACAACTTAAGGATTATGCATGATATTGCCTTAAAAAAAACATTTAAGTTGGGTAGATCATATGAGAAAGTCAATGGTAGAGACTGTGTTCACCTACGACCAGGAAAAAAGTCAATGGACTTATACGGGTTCGTTTTCTCTCCATTTCCTAAAAAGAAATGGAGAGTTAAGTATCCATCAATGGTCCGGATCGTATTTTGATAAGATCTAATGGTCTTGCTTTCTACCTATACGTGACAACCGGGTCCGAATTTGAGTCGAAAGAGTTCGGATGTGTCATACTCATACAGTTGAGTTAGTATAATGTCTCAAGCATGATGTTGTGTGTCGTTTTGTATCATTTTCAAGTCAATGATTGAGAGTAGCATCTCACCATTATCATGTACACGGTGAGAAAATTATAGGTCAAAGATAAAGTTGTTTGATACAATGAGGGCCTGAGGCACTAGACAGTAGGGGTGTTAAATGGTGCCGGCTAGCTCGGCCCAGCCCACACTCATGGGCCATCATTTTCCAACCTGATCGGCCCATAGCCCAGCCCGCCTCTCTACCCGTACCGGGCCAATGCCAGAGATTTTCAGCCCAACCCAGGTTGGCCCGGTAAAATAG
Organism: Silene coronaria; assembly: GCA_028566215.1. Classification (NCBI taxonomy): domain Eukaryota; kingdom Viridiplantae; phylum Streptophyta; class Magnoliopsida; order Caryophyllales; family Caryophyllaceae; genus Silene; species Silene coronaria. Next base: position 7,584 of record JAOWBH010175645.1, read on the forward strand.
TGAAAAAACATTTAAAAAAAAACTACGTGGGCCAGGCTCGAGCCAAAGCATATGAAGCCCATCCCGACCCAACCCCTATCTAGTGATGGGCCTGGGCCACAAATTGTTAGTCTAGCCCGGCCCAGCCCACCGCACAGCCCTACTAGCTAGCACAGCATAATACTATAATGATAATTTACTGTTCATAAATATCATAAGAAAAAAATTAAGCCAACATCAATACCTCTCACACCCCTCAGAAGAACCATAAGAAAGCAAGCAAGCAAGTAAGCAACCATTGAAAACTTTGGGGGATTTGGATCCTTCATTCGTTTTCTGAGCATTACCCCATTTTCATCCCCACCGCTATTTCTAGCATCATCACTATCATCGTCTTCCCCAAAGTTGTCTTACTGACAGTAAAAAAAATATTCATTCTGTCAATTTAAGAGATTGACTGTAGCAAGTCCAAGTACGAGTATATGACGTATGTGCACAACATATTGACAGTAGCAAGTTTCTCATAAATTGCTTACAACAAAGCAAGGGTATTCCCTCTAATGTGTTGAATATGCATCGAGTTCTACTCATGTCCGTCACCATAGCTGACCAGTGATCACTCGCAACTGGTCTGCAAGTGATAACACATCAGGTATACTCGCAGAAATTGGTCTGCAGACAACTACTGACATCGTAACAAACAATTGTTTGTTAACCAAAGCCTTACGGAGCATACAGTACCAGTCAAACAACAAAAATGCTCAACATCAATTTGTTGAATTCAGAATCAGTAGCAACATACGATAAACTAATGACAGAAGCTACTGTCAAAACATTAGTTCAACAACGAATTTATACTGATAAGAGATGATTCCAAACAGTTCCATAAGCTTGAGTACTGAGATAACTATTAACTACTGCTAAATTCTGCTACCGAGAGTTAGAACCAAAATTTACAACCCATGATAATCTGAAAAAACTTTAATTCGACATTCTTCGAGTTTCCTGTCCAAAGATCTACGCATCTTCATCACACAATTCCTCAGCTTGCACATCAACAGTTTCCTAATCGATGAACAACAGTATTTAGGTCAGAAATTGAACAAACAGAGTGTGAGGTTTTGATTAAAAATCAGTCGTTCAGTAAGATAAAAAGGCTATCATATTCACAAGCAAGCTGAAACTATTGCATACCTCTTCATCTTTCTGAGCATTATACTCCTGCATGGCCTTCTCATGCTCCGCTTTCAGTTCTGTTGCTCTGTCCAAATACGGCTTCTTTTCCTGTATAGTAAATTGCAATCATTAACACCAACATTGGAAATTATTTAAATCAAATTAACTACCACAGCTGCAAATGTCACAAAGGTTGGGATGAGAATAGACCTCATCAGTCATGGCCTTCCACTTAGCACCAGCATCCTTAGCAAGCTCCTTAATACCCTTGGTATCGGGATGCTCTTCCTTGTAAGTCTTCCTGAAATCCTCCCTGCAATACCAATTACAAAATGATGATCACAAACACTTCTCAAGTACATAGATAGGCATACAGTGAGTTGAAACAGTCGTCGATAATTACAAGAAAAGGAAGTAGCCACTGAGAGGGCGCTTAGGCATGTTAGGATCCTTCACTTTTGTCAGCTTTCTCTTCTTTGACCCCTTTGTTTCAGTAGCATCTTCAGATGATGCAGCAGCTGAAGCAGACTTCTTCCTTGGAGCTGCCTTCTTCTTGACCTCAGCCTGTTTCTCAACAACAGTTGCATCTGGAGACAGCAAGAACCAAAAGTTAAAAACAACAACGAAGTCAACTGGCATCAAACAGTATACACAGTAATACAAGCTACTTATTAGTACAGTTCAGCAAAAATGGAGTACAGACCTAGGCTCATCTTGATCTTAGCTTCAAGGCTGCAGTCATGCATGTCAATAAGCGCAACTGCTACACTGCTCTTGCACTCCTCACTGTTGCATTCAGTACGCATTGAAACAAATAAGTCAAAGCAACACAACTCAAGAAACTATGATAAGCAGTCCTAATGGCTAAACCTTCACCTATTACACACTAATAGTGAGTCTTTGACAGGAACAAAACTAATCAGAAACTTAAGTAACTGAGCGTAAAGTATCAGAGTATGCACGACTAGCGACATAAACTAGTAAAACGAAAAGTAAGCAAGCTCCACGCATCAATCAAACAACAATGATGAAAACCTCCAACAATATAAAAGCAAAAACAACCTCAAAAGGAATCAATACTACTATCTAGACAGCAATTACAGCAAATTTTTACATGAAGCCGAAACAACCTCGCAGTTGTAGCTGTCGTCATAAACAGCAGACCGTACATAAACTCAGGCAAACCTAAACTACCTCCGTCCAAATCATTTATTTACATTTTATAACCTATACTCCGTCCATCCATTTAATTAACAGTAACCAAACGATTATGACGAAGGTAGTACATACTCCACATTATAAGGAGGTTCACATACAGGATTTACAAAATAATCGAGTAAAAACAGTAAGTAACCCTAGTTTACACACTACAATCAGTCAAAACGAACAAATTCAATCAAGTACTCAGAATCACCCTAACTAGATGAAAAAATGCAATCGAAATGACTAATCCAACAGTAACAGTACCGGAATCTACAAATCGTGTTAAATTAAGCTTAAATAAAAGCAAAAACTACGAATTAATCGAGTAGAAAGAACAAGTTCAATCAAGTAACCCTAGTTCATACACTACAATCAGTCAAAACGAAAAAATTCAATCAAGTAATAATC
>JAOWBH010175656.1:0-10348 GCA_028566215.1 Silene coronaria
TCATCCTATAGGTGTGACCTGAAGGGATCAGTTGATCACCGCCGTCATACGACAGTAACGTCTAACTCTAGTCAGCTAAGCGTTACCGATATACGTTGATCAACTGACATGGAGTATCAAAATACTAAAAATCCAAAGTATATTCCTTAATGGGATTTATTACGTAAATGCACTATTGTGGAGGACACCAGCTCCAACATCTTAATCACATTAATACAACCGCGAAAAAATATCATCTAGATCGGACACTCGGTCGAGTGTCACCACTCTCGACCGAGTGAGACCTAATGGTTCGAGGGTCCCACTAACTCGACTGAGTTGCACAAGGTCAGTAGCCACCTAAACTCCTTCACATCCCCCCAACTAACTGTACTCGGTCGGGTAAGGGATACTCGACCGAGTACCACAGCACAAAAATACGGAGTATTATAACAACATCATTAACAATCAAGTAATCTAGACTGAGTATGATGATTAAGACAAGTAATTAACAAATAATTAAAGAGAGATTCGGAATTATACCAACTAATTAAGTAAGGAGATGTAAATAAATGATGAACAATAGATGAAAATTTTTAATAGATGAAGATCATGTTACCAAATCTTAAATTAACCCAAACGAATCTTCAATTACAAACTAGATCTAAGAGTAATTACTTAACGATTAAGCTAATATTGAATAATTAATGATTTTATTCAGATCTAATTAAGTATGAGTCTAATGATAGATGATGGATCCCTAATTCTATTACAAATAGGTTATTTATATTATTAGAAATAGGTTAAACTAGGTTAAGGAGGAAATTAGAAAGGAGGCGGAACAAGTATGTTGAACTTGTCTGTGGCTGAGCAAAACTCGGACGCGGCAGACCAACTCAAGCGAGTTGGTGAGGAACTCGGACGAGTTTTAGGTATGTCGAGACCAGAACTCGGACGAGTTGGCCTCAACTTAGGCGAGTTGGCCTCAACTCGGACGAGTTCCCGGTCAGATTGCATTCCTTGTTCTTTCTTCCCTTAAGCTCTTGGGGCATGACTCTAATCATCTCCAAAGCCTTCTTTATTGACTACAGGTCATCTGTTTTATTCTCGAGTGCATGTTTGGTCATTAAGAAGATCAATTTAGTTTCCATTGGTTTCAAATACACGTGTTTTTCGCTCCATTTGATCGTAAAAACCGAAATAGGAAACTAAAGACTAGTGAAACGACGTAATAAGTACAAATAACATGCAAAATGAGGCTAGTTATGGGGTATAAAAACACGAAAATTAAAACCACATCAAGATCCTATAAGTTTAATTCTGGAAAGTCCAGCTCATATTAAGTTCAGTTCATAAAAGTTCTCATCTTATATAAGTTCAATTCAGAAAATTTCAAATCTTATTCGTTTATTTTTGAAAAGTTCAGGTTTTATAAGTTCAGTTCAGAAAAGTTCAGATCTTATAAGTTTAGTTCAGAAAAATTCATCAAAGTAAACTCCAAAAGAACAAGGTCTAATATGTAAAACTGATTCAGCGACAAGGAAATAAAATTAAGGGATATTTTATATATTATCCCAATATTTTTTGCTTTCTATAGGTTACCTCTTCTTTTTCACTTAAAAAGTTTTGTCGGCCTATAACTCATGGTCAGGAGTTCTGAAAACATCGAATTTTATTTTTCTTCCGCAGATTGATCATCTTTACTAGAAGTTCGATCTCCAAAAAAAAAAAAATATACCACTTTTTGAATTCGTCATTAGAGTTGCAATCAGTCATTTTAACCGAATAAACTTTGGTTGTCTATATATCATCGCCGTGAAGTTATAAAATGATGATTTTTTTTCCCAAATTATTAATAATCTTAAACGAGACATTGGTTCGAAAAAAACTTCGTTTTCCAAGTTCCTAGCTAAGTAGTAAGGACGGTTAAAGATTTTCAAATAAAAAATAAAGAGGCGCACACCATTAAAAAGGAAAAAAAATATAGAGGTACCATACAAAACATCCCTAAAATTAAACATCAACTAAAGGCATAAGGAGACCGTCGGTACTTCTAGTTTGTCGACGTGGGGTTGTAATAGGTATTGTTAATGGAAACAGTTGTCGGTTGTAGTGATAATCAATGTGATTATAACTGGTGCGTAGGGGCGATCGAGATGTAGATAGAGAGGAGTCAGTGACTGACGATCGAGAGGTACTTATGGTGATGATGGTTGTAGCTGGCGTGCGAGAGAGAGAGAGAGGGGAAGAATGTCAATCTTAATAAAAGAAAAGTAATAAATTAAGAACTAAGGAGTTGGTAAAATTAGAGACAAGAAAGGCACGAGTTTTGCTGATTTTCTAAATCATACACGATAATAATGATTACACCCTCTTATTTATTCGTCAGTTTCTCCTTTTTATCCTTTCAAAACTTGTTTATCTTTAAGAAAAAGTAAAACCTTCACCGTATTTTCCACCTTAACCACCACTACAATCCACGCCCTATGTCAGACTTGACAAAATTGACCTGGTTCAAATTACCCAGATTCGAATAACTCGACTGGACACCTGAACTGAAACTCGAGCTTGACCCCAATCCAACTTGACCTGACCCAATATAACTTGACTCAATTGATTAGGGGATAATAGGATATGAGGTCGGGGAAGGGAAGGAGCCTGTTTGGCGATATGGAAAAAACAATCCTGACGGAATTTTCGTCAGGAATCCGTCATTATGGTATCGTAGACAAGGTTTCCGTAAACACGATTCCTGACGGAATTTTCGTCAGTACCCCCTTTGACTCAAACAGATTGCCAGTCAGTGTGGGAGGACTTACTGACGGATTTTCCGTCATTAATGACTTTTTCCTGACGGATTGTCCGTCATAACTATTTAACGCCATTGACTTAGTCAACGCGCCAAGTAGTCTTGACGGGTATTCCGAGAGGAATATTGACTACTGACGGAATTTCCGTCAGTATTTCGTCAGTTTCCCGTCAGTTTCCCGTATTATCTAACATATTTATTTTTCTGTCAGTTTTCCGTGTTTTCGTAATAGTGTGTACATTAGTTATTATTCTTAACTAACTTGATAATAGTTGACCCAAAAATTACCTGAATTCGAAATGACCTAGGCGACCTGACATGACTCGGACATTACGAACACAAAATTGACATGACCTGAGTTGACTACTCGATCCGAAGCCGGCCTAGCCAGTTGACTCGTTTGTCAGGTCTACCCCCTGTCATCCTCTCCATCAACGAACCACGAGTGTAACACTATCCCTCTCTACCTAGTCGAACGACTAGCCTTTGACCATCTCCGTGAGACGATAGTTGGAGTCAGCGACTCTTCATACTATGACTATCATGGTAACCGACGACCCTCACTGACCAACCACACTCTATCGTCCCATTCCCTACCGCTCTCGTTTCCTCCACATCCGCAGTCACCCCTAGGATCTCGCCACACCTCCTCCCTACCAAACAACCTTCATCAATCTCCCTGGCCAACCCCCCTTGCGTGCCACCATCACCTCCCGAGATCACACTACCCTTCCCCACTACACTTACCGCGACTTCCACCTTTATCCACGTCTTTTCACCTCATCATGACCATCCCCCTATTTGAAGACTAAAACCATAATAAAATAATTTGTAATTGAAAAAAAAATTAATTCATTTAGAAATATAAATTAATTATATAGTTTATAGAACAAACGAATTAATTACTTAATTCATTAGCAACTTTAGATCCACAATTAAAAAGTTGAAGAATATTTTGATTAGGATTTAGGATCGAGGGCAATGATTTTTTTTTTTTCAGTGAACAGAATCATGTTTGGAAATATTATGAAAAAATGTGTATGATTTAGCAATTGAGAAAAGTAATTATTAGTAACTTTTTATTTTGTTACAATGAAACACCCGACCAAACAACTTTTAAAATGCATACGAACTAGGAAAGGATATATGGGACAAAAACCTCCCGTGGACGACAAGTTTCGTCATCACCTCGATTTTTATTTATTACTATGAAAGTTATCTATGAGTAGGAAATACCTTTAAAGTGTTATGCCCTACACAAATTTGTATCTAAGATGAGCTTTTCCGAAAAAATGTTCTCATTTTGTAATAATATAGAAATGACTATTTAACGCAAATGTTATTATTGTAGCTAACGTTACCACTAAAATAGTGTCCTAGTAAATTTTTATAAAAAATAATCACATTTTATCGCAAATAAGCCACATTTTCACCGTCTTAAGCTTAAGACGGAAATTGCCCGTCTGAAAAGATACTTGCTCTCGGCCCTATTTTTGTGCGAGAATGTATCTAAGATTCTAAGAGGATGACCATTTTATAACCTACAAGGCCGTAACTTATTACTTAAAGAGTATTTTATTTTAACAGCCAGGATTAAAACATCTTTAATTTTTTGACAATTATGTAATAGAAGTATAAAATTAAAATCGAATGCTCTTTCCAAAAGATAAGTTCTCTAAGATTACATTTGATTAATACAAAAAACTTAGGGATGGTAAAAGGAAAAATTGGAGCTATTTTGTTTAAGACCGTTGTATAAATATAAACTGTCATGGACTTTATTTCGAGCAACGTAATACCAAGTATTATATATAATAGGACCGTCGTATTTTTGTGGGAGCATGTATCTAAGGGTTCTGTTGTTTTGAATTGTTCTCGTTAGGGTTTTGATTCCCTCCTATTCCAATTTCAAATCCAAAACCCATTCCTATACCAAAACCCATTCCGATACCTTGGTTGCCACCGTAGCCTTTCCCACTGCCTGGTGCTTCACCACTCCCAACTCCCTTATCAATTCCACCACCAATGCTTCCTCCATAACCACCACCTTGCCCTTGACCATATCCTTGACTGCCTTCGCTTCCACTACTACTTCCTCCTCCTCCACCACCACCACCTCCGTCCACCTCCACCGCCACTAGCACCAAAGCCAAAACCAGAGCCATAACCATGGCCATAGCCTTTTCCATAATCATTATTTCCTGTACTGATACTACCTCCACCACCTCCTCCCCCACCGCCACCCCCAGCACCGACTCCTACACTAACTCCTTGACCAAACCTACCACCATAGCCAAAACCTTCACCAAAGCCACCTCCTTCTCCCCCATAACCACCTCCCCCTCCTCCACCTCCACCTCCACCTCCGCTACCTTCGGCTCCAACTCCACCCCCAACACCTTCCCCATGCCCTTCTCCGTGTTCATTTGACCCATATGAACTACCTCCACCGCTTCCTCCTCCACCTCCACCACCAACACCACCGCTTGTGTCTCCAACACCTGCACCTTCTCCATGCCCTTCAGCATGACCATCCAAACCATCAACTGAACCTCCACCACTTCCACCGCCACCTCCACTCGTCACACCACCAACACTAATCCCTATTCCCATACCTTCTCCATGGCCTTCAGCTCGACCACCTTGCCCTTCAACTTCACCACCACCCCCTCCTCCACCACCACCAGCACCACCATTCGTGTCTCCAACTCCCCCACCCATACCTTCTCCATGGCCTTTTGCTTGACCGCCTAATCCTTCCACCGAACCTCCACCTTGTCCACCACCTCCTCCAGCACCAGCACCACCACTTGTAGCTCCTACTCCAGCACCATTACCTACCCCATGACCTTTAACATGACCATCGCCATCTCCATTGCTACCACTGCCATAACCGCCACCATCATGCTCGGCCAAGAAGCTACCGCAACCTCTCCAGTGAGTTGCACAACCACCAAAATTTTCACGGTCATCTTGTTCTTCCGCCGCATGGGTTACAAAGGTTAATGACCTAAACATGATGATGAAAATGGCAAGTCTAATGACAATTGAATGAAAAGATTTAACACACGCAGCCATTGTTGTATTGCATATGGAAATGGATTATATTTGTTTGTGAGAGCGTTTCAATGTCACTGAAGCCCACTTTGAATGATAATGATTTTGTGTTCCAGCCTTGCGTACTTATATATACCCATGCCAAGTTGTCAAATTCCTATGTTTTGTAGGTCGTTTTCATTTTTTAGATATGTGTTCGTCAATGGTCAAATCCTATGTTTTAATAGGCCATTTCATACTTTGATATCTTGAATTTAATATTCAAAATGTCTTAAAATTTTGTGAACAGGCGTTTATATATTGAAGTTTGCCTTAGAAAACATTTTTTTTTTCAAATTTTACATGATACCTCCATATCTTTTCAAATTCTATATAACATCCCTCCTTTTAAGATAAAAAACTTTTGACCGTATATAATTCTAGGCTACGAATTCCAAAGACGGTAATTTTTTTTTTCAAACTAATGATCTCGTAAAAACGATCAATTATGGAAAAAAAACAACCATTAAGTTATGAATTCGTAACCATGAAATATAGTCAGTCAAACTTTATTTTGTTAAAAAGGTTTGACCGTCCATAACTCTTGCTACCGGTTTTTAAAGTGGCAATATTTTTTCTCATATAAGATCTCGTAAAGATGATCAATTTGAAAAAAAAAAAAAAAAAAAAAGTCACCGCGTTCCGAACTCGTAACCATAAATTATTAGCGGGCAACGTTTTTTTTTATGGAAAAGGAGGGGTACTTCCATAGAAAACCAAAAAATATAGGGTATCATACATGTACAATATCCCTTCCTAATCTTAATCATAAATTTTGAAAAATGAATTAATTGTATATTATTAAGAAAAAAGGAGAAATGTATCAAGACATCAAGTCCAAATGATTGCGGGAGTATCTATTATTCGTTGTTTTCATTTGCTTGGCTTTTCGTTGGTTATTTTGATGATTGATTGGCTTTTGAACAATGGTGAAAGGTGGCACTAAATTTCTGAAGACTACGAACAAGTTAAACCCCTACATCACTACATGGGTTAGTCACCTTTTAGGCATTGATTGTGTACGACGGCGACCAGCATGAACTAGCTAGGATAGCGACGGCGACCGGCAACGGCGACGCGGTGGTGGCTTCACAAAGGTTAAATCCCTCTTCAAAAATTGGTTTCAATTAATTGAAGATGAATGTATCAACATAATTACCAGATTGTTGTATATAATGGATTCGGTTCGTGTTGTTTTACTCTTTGATTTTTTGCGGCAGCTTTTCCGTTTTATCGTTTGATTTATCATAAAATCCATTATATCTTACATTTGTGCAGACTCATGCTACAAATTTATACTACTCTCTGCCAAATTGTCGATAAATTGTCGATTTATCAAAAGAGAACATTCTACAGGAGCTTTCTTTCTTGTTCAACCTTAGACCCGTGGGTAGATCCGACCCGGACCCGGACCCGTTGGGTATGGGTATGGGTCCAATAATTTTGGACCCTTTAGGGTCTGAGTCGGGTATGGGTCCAATGTTGGTGGCACGGGTCCGGGTCCGGGTCTTACTGGACCCGACCCAGACCCGACCCATTGCCATCCCTACCCCTACATGGGTTAGTTAACCTTTTAGACATCGATCCACACTCTAATAGCCATTGTGAGGTATAAGATGCGATTCTCATTTAGTTATGTGACCATCAAATGATCAAATTTTAGGTGAGACCAACCTATTTTTATGCATGTTTCCAGCTAATGTTCATTGACATAAAGGTCACAAGATAACGAGGTCGTAAAAGATGCATGGATCATTTGACTGTGTATTTCTGGTCAACAACAATGGCCTAAAATGGAATCATGTTTAGGGTTCTTGTCCCAAGGCAATCTTCCGCGTAATTCTTAGTAAACTTGATTAAGGGTTAACGGGTCGGATTTGAGTTGACTATTTTAAATTTGGTCATTTCGTGTTTGTTATATATTCGGGTTCTAATGGATTAAGCAAGGTTATTTTAGGTTATCTGCTCTATTTTAAATGTGTTATTAATATTATCGAGTCACTCGATTTATTAGGTCATATGGGTTAGAAAATTCAGTTCCAACAAGGGCGCCAACCACACCCGTTTTCACTTCGCTAACCAAATTAATTAAAATCGAAATGATTTAATCTGATTTGAAACCAAACTAAATGTTGTCAAGACTTGTTATTTTGTTAATGTCTACGTAATATACTTCTTATCATGTATAATTGCATGCATGCAGTTTAGCTGTGTCAAACTTTATATCCCCTTTTATCAATGTGGATGAATATTAATATATTATTATCAACTACGGAGTTTTTGATAGTACACTACGGAGTAATAATGTAATTATGAATTACAATGAGTTGAAATTGATTAAAACAAGAACTAAATAAAATTTAATTAATTAGAGCTTACTTCGTACTAACGCAAACCGTAATAATCGAACAATCACATAAACTAATTACAAAGATAACGTCCACTTAGCCTAGTGACTAAGTATCAAGTGCAACAAATTTAAAAAGACAACACCACAAATTACACCACCTTAATTAAAACATTGAAATTATTGCTTAACTTAATAGTAATAATATTATCTTCAATATGATAACCTAGGGGAGTATCCCTCCACCAGATCCGCCACCAAACCCTCCTCCAGCTCCACCACCAACACCACCAAGTCCACCGCCACCACCAAACCCTCCCCCACCACCGGCACCACTTCCAAGTCCAAGTCCAAGCCCAGCACCACCACCAAGACCTAAACCACCAAGCCCTATTCCAATCCCGGTTCCAGTCCCAACTCCAAGCCCACCAGGTAAGAAGCTCTTTTGTTCATCAAATGGCTCACCACCCATGAGCTTCCTAGCATCAATTGCAGTGCAAATTAGTGCACCCATGATCACTAACACAACAACAACCTTAGATAACATTTTTTATTTCTTATAGTAAAATTAATATTAATGGACGTACTATAATTGATGAATATATAGTTACGAATTGAAGGGTTTATATAGGTAAGAAAATGTGAAATTTGAGAGAGGTGACGGTTGAGAAATTATAACAATTTGTCCTAAGGTCATTTCATATCCGTGGTAGACATGGGGAGGCATGTTCTATGTACCTTTGTCACAAGGAATTTCAGGAAATGTTACATATTCACTTTAACGTTGAAAAATACATGTAACCAATTTTTTTGTACCTTGTACAGTAATAATGTCCAGTAGTTCATTCTTGTTCATAGTTACGGGTGCCATGGTGCATAGACCTCTTTAATGTCGGTATACAGGTTTAATATGCACGACAATCGTTCAAATAATTGAAATTTTCAGTTAAAATTTTGATTTTTGTAGGTTTAGTATGCATAATCGTTCAAATATTTTAGACTTTTAGTTAAGATTTTGAATTTTATTAGTTTCACACATTTACTCGTGGCATTAATCGTTCGAGCCACTGAAAGTTTTAACTCCAATTGCGAATTCTAACTCCGCCACTGATTATACGGAGTACATGTTATTTTTATTTGTAATTTACCGTATGTTACTATTTCGTCTTCCCTTAAAATTTTCAATATAAACTTGTGATGTTGAATTGGTTCCGGCATTGCATAGGACACATCAATTATAGGGAGTAAAAGTTATCATGTCGCCCACGAATACAAGAAACATATGTACACAGTACGTATGTCCAAGCGCAATGGCGTGACCATTGTAACGATAAGCTTCCTCAAAGGGGCAACCGACAAGATAATAAAGAGTACGTAGGTGTTAGAAATGAACCAAATAAAGGCAAATTCTCATTTGTGACGGATAAATCACTACTGTATACTCTGTAACTTATCATCACTTGTAACTAATTTTTTTAATTATATATTGAATTAACTATGACCAAGAAACGAACTACTCCGTATTGAATAAATTAAATTAATTAGAGCAGAAGATAGAAAAAGTAACAAAAAAAATTGGGTGCATGTAACTTTCTATTAAAAAAAAATTTATTCAATAATTATTGTGTAAAATAGTCTTACACCCACGTCAAATCTACTTTTACTGTGAACTTTTGTGTGATTTATACTTTTTCTACGTTTATTTGTTTTATTTACCTCCGAAAAGATAAATGGGTAGAACAAATAGATGTGAAGGGAGTGTTACTTTATCTACTTAATTATAGAGTAAATTATCAATTACACCCACGTCAAATCTACTTTTTTTCACTTACTCTCACGCCAATTTTTTTTTAACATTACACCCAAATTATTTGCTCAGGTTATATTTTGCACCCCAAATCTATTTCCGGCCATTTTTCCGTCAAATTTCAATTTTTTTGTTTAAATCAATATCTTTATTCCTATTTTGTCCTTCCTTCTTCTTATAAGAAGCATTCAACATTTCCCTCTTTCATTCTCTCCTTTATGCTTCTCTCCCTTCATCTTTCCTAATTTGATTTCAATTAATAAGATAACTCTATCTCCATTGTTTTGTTTATTTTCATTGTGGTCAAAAG
>JAOWBH010175667.1:0-10347 GCA_028566215.1 Silene coronaria
GGTTGTTTGCATTTTACATTGATGGCATCATGTTGTTGTTTGTAGTACTGACACTTGATCGCTGTGATCCATTCGGTTTTTATGAATGGTGAGAAGTTCTTGACTGGTGACATCGCTTGAGCTAGTATGGGGTGCATCGGGGATGATCACGAGTCGTTAATCATAGCTTTCGCTGAGATGTTAAACATTTGTTATTTGTCTTTCTTTTGGTATTTTGGATTATTTCAGTTGTAACCGATTAAACCTTAATTTATTTAAATGTTCTTTGATTGTTTATTTGATATGTACTACCTCGGGTAACTGATGCTGTGGCACCCCACTTGCTAGAGTAGGTCTTACCGAAGGCTCTTTAGTAGGAGGGGTGTTATACTTAGTTTGCGTGATCCCATGCCAAATCGAGTTGTGACGCCCGCCATTTCTGTCGAATAGGAATCCTGCACAGTTGATCATCAACAACATGACGAAGCATCCGAAGCTATCGCCACCGTGTCTCTCCAAGAAGTTTATGCCATGAATCTACTACTTCAAGCTAATGTTGAAAATTTGAGCATTCGCATCCTCACTCTAGAAAATGGGACGGTGAAAAAGAACACTCCACCAAAAGCCGCTAGCCTATGCTGCCCAAAGCCTAGCTCTTAGAATACTTGTCGTTCTAATAAATCAAGCAGAACAGAAAGGAAACCCATGAAACACCAAAGGGTATTATATGATTTAGGCATGACTTATGTCGAAGCTTTGAAAAGACTATCTTCCCAAGGCAAACTACACCTAATAGGTCCGACTCCGGATCCGCCTCTACAGAAATAGTTAAACCTCTGGAAGGGCAATTCATATTGTCAATACCACCAGGGTAGGGGCCATGATATAGAGGAATGCATTTGTCTAAAGCATATCATACAAGATATGATCGAGAGTGGCGAGATACCATTACCACCTCCTATTGATCGAACCAAGAAGATTGACCCTCTTGGGTCCGCTGCCGTTAGCCAGGATCCAAATCCATCCATATGTTGTTCCCATCTCATCACTTCTCTTGATTATGAGGGGATCAATATGCTCGAGGAGGATGATGCCATCCAAAGCAGAATACTCATGCTTTTAATTGCCATCAATAATTCACTTTCCAAGCTAGAAGGATCTATCGGCGATATCATCACCCGACTTTCCAACATGGAGAGTAAGTTCATCACACTTCAAGAAAAAGTTACCAAAATGGGCAAAGAGATTGACGCACAGTTGGGTGTCCAAACAAATTCCAAAACTGACAATTTCAAAGAAAAGGCAAAGACAGATGCACATTTTACCCCAAGTTCTCCCCATGCTACACATCCCTCTTATCCGGGAATCAAAATTGTCAAAGGCAACCTCATGGATCCTTCGCCAAAGAAATATGAGAAACCACCAAGGTCGTTTACCAATCTAGGCATGTCTTATGCCTCGGCCTTGAACAAATTAACCTCTTTGAGTCTCCTATATCCTATTGGTCCGAATCCAGATCTAAAATCAGAAAAGAAGAGTTGATTTTGGGATATCATTTTATATTGTCAATATCATCAAGGCAAAGGGCATGATACCGAAAAATGTTTCAAGCTCAAGCATGTCATACAAGATCGAATTGAGGATGGCAGAATCTCTGTCTCGCTCCTAACTACTTCGGGCACTGAGACTGGACAGCCTCAAGGAAAAGCTACTAATCAAGAGTATGAACATTTCGCCAATCATTTAGTGAAAAGAAGGAAAACTGACTCACGAATATCCGATCATTCGAAAGAGGAGTTATCAGTTGCAAATGTTATCAGTTGCCTTCACCCAAATTATACTTCTCACTTGAAAAGTGGCATTAAAACCATCAAAGAAATATCAACAGAGATTGCTCGCATTGATGAAATCATACAATGGGGTTTGTCTTCTACACCATGTCCTAGTGAGCAAATTTGTCCGCATTTCCAAAGCGAAATTGATAGAATCTTCGTCAGGAAGGGTCATGCACCTGCCAAGGCCATCATCAAACTTAGGCATGCCCTATATCGTTGTCTTTAGAAGACTTGTTTCCAAGGGATTAATCCGGCCGATGGGTCCGACTCAGGATCCTAGTCTCGAGAAGAGAAATCATTTTTGGGATGGATCTTTATATTGTCTTCTCCATAAAGGGTGTGATCACGACACAGAGAGGTGTTACAAGCTTAAGTTTACCATTCAATATATGCTCGATCATGGCAAGATATCTTTATCAAGCCTAGAACCTTTAAAAGAGAAGAACGACCCTCATGGGTGTCTTGCTCTTCAACAACAGGAAAGTCTCCTAGACTATTATCCTTCTAGTGTTCCTAACAATGAGGACGAGGTGCTCAAATGGATGAATGCTCAAAGCCAAATGTCAAAGCCATTTGCTGAAAGAGGAAATGTTCAAGCATGGGCCGATGATTACGAGTCATGATCAACGATCAAGTCAGAGTCCGAGTCCGAGTCCTAGGCTTTCTATCCTACAACACTCTAGTGTCCGTTCTTTTTCATTCTTTGTGATAATCTGGGGGCTGTCTCATGATTCACATGTTATTCTCGAGTATTAATCATTTCAAATAAAATGCAATTTTTAATTCACATAATCTTCTTTTCTTCTTACCCTTTTCCCGCGACAACGAGAATTGATTAGAGAAATTTTAATAAAACAACAAAACATGCTAAGTCAATGTGAGTACACATAAGCGACGTTCCGTTCTGACTTGTAGAGTGCCCGAGACTTTGTGTCATTTCCTTACCTATTCCATATTTGGCAATAGAAACCTTCTACTATCAACCCGTTTTTAGGCGAGCACATCCCGGAGATATTCTAGGACGAATCCAACTGTCTCATTGTTAATAATCCATGATGGAAGGCAAACCCATTCCCCACAAAAATAATCCCATCTCCAAGAGACGAAAGACCAAACACATTTCACATAAAAAGTGTTAGTCTGACCCATATCGGTAAGCAAAGATCAAATATCTTACTCAGTTCAATAGTTCGATGCTTCTGGGGCAGGATCCATTAGATTAGAGCTCCACAATGGTTGTGAATTCAATCGTGACCAGGAGCATGAGTAAAAGACCACCCTAAATTGTTCCAAATAATGATAAGTCGCAAATGTGCCAAATGAGGCCAATGCCAATTCAAGACCAAAATTTCATTTAAAAGACAAGTTGGCCGAAGTCCGAAGCAATACAATGACAAAATTATGGACGTAAAATCTAAATCTAAGTCCAAGGCAAAGCAAAGACAGACCCCGGACGAAAGAATCCGCATCTGAATTCGAAGGAAGTCTGTTATTTGATGCCAAAGGAAATGTTGACGGTCAGCTAGCACCATATACAAGCCTTTTATACACCCTAAGTCCTTCTTGAGACCTTTATAGAGAGATAGTTAGGAATTCAGAGAATTCTTACAAGCTCGTTAAAGTACGCCCAACATTTAGGGCCAAGACATGGAAACTTGATCCCGCATCAATTTACCTACCAATTTTGTGCTCAGGGTACATCAAACCCGAGACGTCATTCCCTTCCACATCGCTAGCCATAACCCTATCAAGTCTTAACTCCACAAAATTAAACTCCAGAGATTTTTTCGTGCAAACCCTTTTTAACCAAGCTCCACTCTCCAAATATCCAAGCCTTTTCTACCTTAACCCAGACATAGAGTATTCAAATACTTTGCTACCTGGAACGGGACATATCCAATACATCTTTAGGGTCCACTTTTAGTGTGCTCACATGACAAGGATATTTTTATAAGCTATACCTCTTTGATCTATGATTAAGGATGGAACCACCTCAAATCGATTCATCGAGTCACCGAAAGGAATATAACCTCGTGACCCATACACTTAAAGTCCTAACACCTAGCTTAGGCACACACTCAGAACTATGATCTGGTTTGATTTCACAACACGTGAATACGTAGGCAGTCTTCTAACAAGGACACAACCACCCCTTTTCACAACACCCCTTTTTTCACAACCTCAATAAACCAACGCAAACATATTAACCAACATAAAACACCTCAACCACATACTTCTCTACTGGGAGCTCCTTACTTAGGGCATCGCCTAGTTTCTCCTTTATCAAATTTCCGAGTCATGTTTTGAGTCGAGCCCGTGTTAGGTCCGGATAATGACAAGGTCTTAGATCGATTCTCGAGTTATCATCTCTCCAGAAAGCATCATCAACAACAGTGGTAAAAGATGTCTGAAGAAGATATTCAATGGGCTCTTTATCTATACCTATGCAAAGTATATATGAAGAGCTTCTACCTTCGAAATTGACACATGTTGTGACTCATATTTGGCCGTGGTTTACACACTTAAGCAAAGTTTGTCTGCGTCATCCTTGTGTCATGCCAAACCTAAATGTGTTGTGTCAGTCGTTAGTCTGCGCCAACTAGCCTATATCACTTTCAGTCTGTGTGAGTCTCTATCGTGTCAACCATGCATCTAGAGCCCATTAAGTACGCACAACACGCTGCAAATTTTGACTTTTAACAAGTTTTAAACACAGAAGAGCTTTCAAAAACCTTTATGTTTTCTTGCTTAAAGCTTTTCTATTCTAATTGCTCGCACGCTAATTGCTTACATAACAACTGCTTATGTTTTCCAATGTTTTGTGAAATTGTGTACCCACTAACCATGCAGATACCTATAAGAAGCAAAGCTCGCTCAAACTGGGGGCTTTGCCAAGCCTTCATCCTCCCCAGCAGATATTTTTCAGATTCGAGACAATTCTCATCAAAAGCATCATATTATATTTCCCCAGCAAGACAAAGACAAAGACAATTCAGCAAAGATAAAGATAAAGATAAAGACAAAGACAATTCAACAAAGACAATGACAATAGAATTCGGCAGTAAAAACCTTATTTTTGTTTCCTATGGAATTCAGCAGTAAAAACCTTATTCCTGTTTCATGTGGAATTTGGCAGTAAAAGCCTTATTCCTTTTCCCTGTGGAGTTCAGCAGTCCCCGTGGAGTTCGGTAGTAAAAGCCTTATTCTTGTTCCCCGTAGAGTACGGCAGTAAAAGCCTTATTTCCGTGGAGTTCGGCAGTAAAAGCCTTATGTTTCCCCACAGAATTCATCCAAGATATTGTTCCCATAAGTTCCCAAACTAGAATCTACCCCTAGGTTCTCATGCCTAAAATACGTAGTGTAGACCTTTTGGATTCCCAAATCCCCAAGCTCTTATGCCCAAATCACAATATAACCTACCTTTTGGTTCTTATGCCTACCTTTTTGTTCTCATACCTACTCTTTTGTTCCCATACATATCTTTTGGTTCCTACACCTCAATTTCTTTTGGCTCCCATACACACCTGATTCTTTTGGTTCTCATACTTATCCTTGGATTCTCATACCATCTTGAAGTTTTGGAGTCCCACCTCTAGCTCATACACTATTATTCCATAGGTTCATAAACCCGGAAATCCTCTTGAATTTCTCACACTCCCTTTAGTTTTCATACTCCCTTTGGTTCTCACGTCATTACTCTGTTGGTTCCTACACCCTAATTCCTTTGGTTTATATACCATTACTCTTTTGATTCTTACACCCTCATACTAGTTCTTTGGTACCCCAACTTTAGGTTCGTATACCTGCCAATAAAGTTCATATACTTTTTTTGGATCCCAATCCTTTAGAGTTCTTAAAACTCCAGACGTTGGTTACCCCTTAAGTTGAACTTATACTTAGCCTCATTCCCATTGTTGTTTTCCCTTAGGGGCCATACCCTAAGCATAACTCCTTACTCATCTTTTAGGTCTTACCCTCGGCTCATATGCACCTTCGGAAGCATCTCAGAAAAGAAGTCTCAGATATGGTTTCTTCTTATGGTTGGCGAGCCTCCTTACGTAGTCTAATGGACTTTAAACGACCCTCCCCGATAGTCGACATACTCTAAAATGTTCCCGACGACATGTCCTTGGCTCAGTCCCCTTGAGTCGCCTCGCGTTGCCATAATCTTCAGGTTATAATCTTCAATTGATCTGAGGGCTATACTTTGACTTTCACCTTGTCCATGCCTCAGCCAAAGTGGGGGCTCTGTAGACACCTCATTCTGCACCTCCCGCAGAACATCCAGTGATGATTGGGACGCATGTTTAATATCTGGTCAATTCCGTAACATTTAATAAATTCGTCGTCAAATGGTAACTCAAACAACTGTGCCAGCCCCATGATCGTCATCTACGCGCCGATACGGTCATTTTGACAGTAATTAGAGTCCGTTTGGAGTCCGGGTAAAAAATTGTCTTTATTTTTTGAACCCGTTCCGCAAGGTTCTAGAGTGCCATCGTCAAATAATATTTTAATACAAAAATCTCGTCCAAATATCATCCCTTGCGGAATAAAAAAGCCATAATCTTCCTATTTCCATATTCAAACCACAAAGATCTTGCGTGCTGAACATAATACCAAAGGACACAGCAGAGGCTGCGCCTCTTCCAAAGGATGCAGCTCAGGCTGCGCCTCTTCCCCAGGCTGTTTCTAGCAGTTTTCAGACTTCCAAAACCCTAGCTCGTGATACTTTCACGCGAGTGTCCGCCCTTTCTCTTATCTCTCTTTGCATTCTTGACCTACGCTCTTGCGCTTTGACATAACGTGCTTAATCTTTTTGACCACGTTAGCTCGAATCCTTTTGAGTATCGTCACGATTTTGCATAAACCGACCAATTTGACCAACTACACATCGCCTTTTAATAACTAATCTATCTTTGCTAAGCAAAGGCATCACCATTCTTATTTTTAAACTCGAGTTACCACTTAAAGACGTGTTTTTAGTTATTCTCGTGCCTTTAACATGTAAGTTTGAGGGTATAAAATCCCAAATTTCATTAATTTGTAATTTTAATACTGTATTTTGTTGTTTATGTCGTAAATATTCCGAAACAAACATTTTTTATTATTTAAAAACTATTTAAAACCAATCTTTTATGAAACCAACAACGAAACCTACTGGAGAAAGGACGAACCAGGGGATGCGCCTCCTGGAAGAAATGCAGCTCTGGCTGCGCCTCTTCCA
The DNA here is from genome assembly GCA_028566215.1 of Silene coronaria. NCBI lineage: Eukaryota > Viridiplantae > Streptophyta > Magnoliopsida > Caryophyllales > Caryophyllaceae > Silene > Silene coronaria. The sequence goes on from JAOWBH010175667.1 coordinate 7,042, forward strand.
GAGGCTGTCTGGCCCCTGGTTCACTTCTTCTTCTTCCTCGGTTTGATTTCTGGATTCGTAGGCTTTTTTATTCTTTTATTTTCCCGTTCTTTCTTTACTTTTAGTCGTTAAAACTAATTTTCTCAAATTTCCTCGACCTAAATCGTCAGTAATCCGATATTGTACGGTTTTAGTCAATTTATTGATTCCGGATTCGGGATGGATATTCGATTTTCAATATCGAATTTCTTCGAATTCATTATCATAAAACTTCTGTAAATATCATTTTCATTCTTTCAAAGACTAATTTGTTTAGTTTAATTCATTCATAATCAATCCTAACTCGAATTTGTACAATTCGTAAAATTTCATCCTTTAACTCGTTTTAAACTGCTTATATTCATGTTCATGGCCATTCTAGCATATTCACAAGTAATAAATATGATAAAACACTTCATTTAACCTAGTATTACAATTAATCGGTTTAAATTGACCAATGAACATAACGGATTTCAATTCTGACTTTCACAGTTAGAAACCAACCCAGGAACAGACGCATCAGTGGCTGCGCCTCTTCCAGAGGATGCACCACTAGCTGCGCCTTCTCTAGGCTTGGTTTCTGTCTCTGAACTCAAGTTTGCTCAATTTAATTATATTTCTTTATCTTTAATCGACTAATACAGATTAGTATCGCCTAATTTCGTGTATTATTTCATTTATTTATTTATTTCATTCTTTTAATTAACGTAATTATTTTAATTAATATATTTACTTTATTTATTTCCGTCCATTCATTTAATCTTTTATTTATAACCCTCGTTTTGGCATCTTTACAACATAAACACTCACTTGTATTATATTTCATTGCATTTATTGTTTATCACATGTAACTAATCAAACTTCTGACTCAACCATTAATTTATATTTGCTAAATTCACTGACGTAGTAAAAATAGTTCGCATGTTTAAAAAAATGTTTGTTGCATAGCATGCATATAACCGGCGATATATCAATTATTAATGAACTCCCCAATCATTACTAGAGGCCGCTATCCAGGCAGACGGGGTTAGATGTTCGATTAAAGAGCTTCATAACACGTACACTCACCCCTTACTTGGAATCTCTGTGAACATCCATGTTCACGGGCATTGCGAGAGTCATTCTAGACATGAATGCTATGGTGACGAATTCTTGGTGTTCATGTCACTACTTTGTGTCTTGACATGACATGAAGTATTCGAACGGTTCCAATTTTTCACAAAAATTGGTGGCGACTCCATAATGCAGGCTTGTTCAACCTTTCATCGGTTTTTAAGCCTTTCAAATCGGTAACAATCCGTGGGAGATGTGGCGCCGCCTTGCCTTTCAAACGGGACGCGCAGATGCGCGCGGCGCGGGTGGCCTGTGTCCACACGTGGCCACTTTTATTATTGAGACTAACCCTTAAGTGTTTTCAACTGTGATGATCCATATGATAGTTTTGTCATATTGGATAGCAGGTAGTTGCAGGTTGGTTGTGTTGATGCATGGGTCTAGGGCAAGTATTCATGATCAGAGTTAGTAGAGTGGTAGTCTTAGTATCACTATGTAATTAAGACTTGTTTATTGTATAAATAACATTGTGTAACTCATTTTGATTCATTAAACCCATTATTATGTAAAATGTTACTTAAACGAAGTTCTGATTCACTGCCTTGGGAAATCGAGATAATGACATTTCTGGTTACCTTGACCGGGTAAGAGGGCGTGCTACAAAGTAGTTTCAGAGCGACGTTTTTGTAACCTAAATCAATAAACTAAAAACGAACCTAGGTGTGTCTAATAAAATGAACCTGACATAAGTACATTATGAGGTTGACTTCGGGTGAGTATGCGCTCTCATTCCAAATCTAGGCCATAATGTCTTAACTGGTGAAATACGTGGTAGCTATGAGTTCGGGTGGACGCTTATGTGAATTGTGTATGATATTATGTACTCGATAGTGAGTTATTGGATGCCTTGTATGATGATGAGGCGTTCCTAATGTGGTGAATATTGATGTGAAAAGTTTGGATGGAAGATTTGATGTATGAAAGTATGATATGCTTGCGAAGCAGACGTTAAATGTTAGAGAATAACACTACAACGATATCATGGTATAGTGACGGGCTTTTTGACATAAAAATAAAAAATCTTCAGAAACACGGAAAACTAACGGAATAATATTCCTGACGGAAAATCCGTCAGAAATAGTTGACGCATTGACCAAGTCAATGGCGCTAAATATTTCTAACGGATTATCCGTCAACTTTATGTTGGCTTCCTGTCAAGCCCAAGATGGGACTCCGATGGAAAATCCATTAGTAAAGAAAACGAAATTCAACTTTACTAGCAGAAAATCCGTCAGTATAGTCAACATGATGTTGACTTTCAGTTAAACCCAGGATGGGCCTCTGACGGATTATTTATCAGTAAAGTCATCAAAAGTCAAACTTATTGACGGGAAAATCCGTCATGTTGACTTTCTGCCAGATCATCACTAAGGTGTTTGACGAAAAATCCATTAGATATCTATCAGTATACCTAATTCATGACGAATTTTACGTCAAAAAACTGAATTTCTGACGGATTTTTGCTGTAACAGACAGATTATTTCCGTCAGTGATTCGTGTTTTCGTTGTAGTGTAATGTGCATTGGTTTCGTTCTTTTAACATTCTAATACCGTACGTGTGCGTGATTTGTACTAGTGTAATTATTAGAGTGTGACGTAGTAATGCTTATAAGTGGTTGGTTGCTTGTGTAGAAGTAGTGTATCGGAGACATTAAGTATAACGATGCGTGTGATCTAGCTCGGGATGAATCAACGATGGTCGATGGACCTCCGAACCTTACTTTCTTGTTGCAGGGATGTCAACTTCTATTCTTAGTTTAAAGTTTCAAGCCACGAGGATGCACTCGATTGAGTGCAGAAGAGACTCGACCGAGTGTGCTCCGGCACTTGACCGAGTGGTCCATTTTTCAGGAATCTGGAAATTTCCTGATCATGAGCACTCGATCGAGTGCACTTTCTCGGCGAATTTTTTTCGGGATTTCTATCTTATCCCCTTCCTTTATCTTCTTCATTCCTTCTTCATTCTTTATAACACCAACACTAAAATTTTTCTAAAAATCCTCATAAAACTCCATTGTTGCATTTTCTTGGGTAAATTCAAGCATTCCACTTCCTTATTTCTTCCTAATCTTTACTAATAGTCAAAATATGTAACTTTCTGTAGATACCTCATATCTGCACCTCCCGCCAATCACCCAATGATGATTGGACCGCATGTTGTGTACACGGAACGAG
>JAOWBH010175678.1:0-10347 GCA_028566215.1 Silene coronaria
TACTAATTATCCCGAGTATATTCTTTATGAGATTTTATTATATGAATGCACTATTGTGGAGGACACCTGCTCCAACATACACTTGGGTCGCTTATTGGGGCTTCCCACCCCAATAGGGATGTGCACATTAATGGATTGAGTACGAAGAGACTTGCGATATGTCGCAACGTCGAACAGGGGTCCGGTTAGTGCCCGTGCCCAATACTTGGGTGCATCCCGGTACTTGTTTCGGACTGCGGTCCGGGTAGTGAGGGTGAGCGGTGTTGCAGTGCCGTCACCAGGTTGTGGGTGCCATAGGTGTGTCCCTGGTACCGGTGTTGGAGGTGTTGGAGACTCAGGTATGATTAGTGTGATGTATTTGTAGTTGCATATCATAGCCATGTTGCATATCGCAAGCATGTTTATTGTCTATCGCGTGTATTTGTATTATTGAAACTGGCGTTTGTAACTTTGTGTAAATTGTCACCTATTTCCGGGGTGGCATGTGTCGATTCATATGATATTTTCGATCATATGAGGAACACTTGATTTACAGGTTTTGTTTATGACGTGATCGGGATTTTGGGCCGCACTACGGACTTGGATTCGAGGTTATAGACATAGGATAGAGGTCATAGCCTAGTCGAGTTATATTTATTATTATTCATGTCGTTTGTAATCATTAAATTTTAATTATTTATAAAATGTTCTTCAAATTGGAGTTTTGAAACACTACCTCGAGCAACCGAGATGGTAGCACCTTCAATTATCTTGGCCGGATAATCGGGGGTGTTACGTCCTTGCACCCTCATAGATTTTGGACCCACGCAGGGGGTGACACCGGTGTCTTCCATGCTTACAGTGTCGAGCCTACGGAATGGGGAACTCGGATTCCCCAAGGTTATGGGCACCTTCTTGGATTGTGGGCGGGGCCAAACTTTTCTAGTGGAACCGGCTTCTTTGGAGATGGAGGTGAGGGTAGTAGAGACGGGAATTACGCAAGGACCGGAGAATGGGAGCAAGGAGGAGGGAGCCACACTTATGGGCAAATGGAGGGATGGGAGCAACCTCTTCATCAACCGGAGCAACAAGCTTGGGGGTACAACCCGCCACCGCAACTCGATGAACAACAAGAGTAAAGTTCGGGGTTCAACAACAAGGTGAGCAAGGATGGATTTACCAACCCCGAGAGCCCGAGTGGTAGTACAAACAACAACAATAACAACAACAACAACAACAACAACAAATTAAATCCAAAGTGATGATGAGAAAGACGACGATCCCGTTGAGGTGACCGGGAAGGAAATCATATGCTACTATGGCAAAGGCAAGGGTAAGGCAAACAGAAGTAGCTTAACTTCAAAGATTTGGTCGGGCATTACCGGGAAACGATCCCGACGTTAGTTGTTGATTTATTGATCTTCTGTAATGTGAATTGATGTTAATTATTAAACTTAGAACTTGTATGATGTATTTGTGGTCTTAAGGCCATTTGACTATGTAGGAATTTGTTTAGTTAAATAGATTGGCACCACCAATTGAAGTCGGCGAGGACTCGGAATGTTTTCTTGATGGATATTGTAGGCTCTTATTCGAGAAAAAGGTGACTTATTAGTGAACGCTTGTACTCGACCGAGTGGTTGTCCACTCAGCCGAGTGACCCAGTTCACTCGACAGAGTAACCTACGTTGGCATGAATTCCATATTTCTGCTCGAGTGACCCTTTCACTCGTCCGAGTAATCCAGATGCTCGACCGAGTGCCCTATACTTGACCCCATATGTGACTTGAATCGTTTTAATTGTCAAGTATGCGTGTTTGTGACGTGATTTTGATGATTGTTTGCATAAATGTACCCATAAATGGCGATGTGTGATATGTATAATTGCTAAATTGTTAATGGTATGGTATAAATAGAGTTAGCCTGATGCGACGACGCCGTATTGTTATTAACTTGTGATTATGATTAATTGGGTGGTTGAAACATGGTTGTTTTGACAACGGAAAGTGGTTATAACGAATAAACACGGAAGTCATGACTACGAAAATAGGTTAATCGCGGTGATAATGTTATTAGCTCTAATAATAGTAACCTACTAAGACAGGTATTGGGTATATGGAGATGGGTGATGAGATTAATAATTGACGCATAGAACGAAATTTTAGAACTTGAACTATTTTATATTGTTGTTAATAGGTTCAACACGATTGAACTAGATGTCTAGTGGTTCGAACTTCGGGGCGAAGTTCTCTTTTAAGGGGAGTGGATGTAACATTTTGGAATTTTGGGAAAAGAAATATGAGTAAGTGAATGATTATAGGAGTAAGTGAGTGACTAAGGGAGTGACATGTACGAGACCTTGGAAAGTGCGAGTGGAGTATAGTGAGGCTTAGTAGGGGAGACTTTAGGATGAGTGTTTGGTGAAAGCTAGAGTGAGGCGAACTTCGAGGATGAAGTTCATTTTAAAGAGGGAAGATTGCAATACCCGGTATTAGTGAGGTGATTAAGAATACTAATTGAGATTAGTGAATTGACTTTTAGGCTTAATAAGAACCTTATCGATCTTATATAGGAGTAGAATGACCAACCGAGTAAGATTCAGTGGACCGAGCGAGTGGTACTCGGACGAGTGATGAGTCACTCGGACGAGTGGCGTGTACTCGGTCGAGTGATGAGTCACTCGGTCGAGTGAAAAGTCACTCGTCCGAGTGGCTGTATTTCAGCTCCTCGTTAATAGATAAGGCCTTCTCTCTTTTCAACAAATCTTATCTTATTTCTTCTCTCTCTCCTCAAATATAAGCCACTTTACCCCTCTCTAAACACTCCTAAACATACCCTTTGATTTGTAAGCTTAGATTGAAGATTGTCAGCTACTCTTTCTTCCTTTCCACATTGTAAGTTAGATCTCCTCCCTTGTTAACCCTAACCTTTGGGGGTTTTTTGTATATATCATTAATTAGTGGTTTTAATTATATTAGTGAGCAATTAGTGAATAATAATAAGGGATTTTGGTTAGTATAATAGTATGAGATGTATTATGATAGTTATTATGCGATTATTGTAGGATGAGACGGAATCAGGTCGGATTCGAATAGTTTATCGGAGTATGCTAAAGATATGTTACTGCTACTCGGTTTCAATAATTAAGATGGATATGTCGATGTTTATGCATATTTAATCTCATATAAACATGGTAGTTTCATTATAATATGTTAGTCATGGTTATATTTTGAAGAAAGATGAATGGGATGTTAGGTGCATTATAACATGCTTATGGGAATTTGTAACTTGATAGCATGATGTTTGCATATTGGAATATGATGAACATTGGCTAAGTAATGTTGGTAGTATATTGTAAAAGATAAGGTATAATGGTATGAGATTGATAATGTGTGAAACAGATCATAAGTTATTGCATTATGTTACATATTGTGTCATATATGTGTGTTGACATTAGAGGTTGGAGGTTGGAGGTTGTGGTGGTATTGTGGATGTTGAGGAGACGTAATACGATTGGGAGACCATCTTACGCTTAGGTCGCCTATTGGGGCTTCTCACCCCAATTGGGATCTGCACATTAATGGCTTGAGTACGGAGAGACTTACGATGTACCGCAACATCGGGTAGGTCCGGTTAGCGCCCGGACTCAGTACTTGGGTGCGTCCCTGTACTTGTTTCGGACTGTAGACCGCGAAGTGGGGGCGAGCGGTGCTGCGGTGCCCTAACCGGGTTGTGGGTGCCATGGTTGTGTTCCTGGCATCGGTGTTAGAGGTGTTGGAGACTCAGGTATGATCATTGTGATGCATTCATAATTGCATATCATAATTATGTTGCATATTTTAATCATGTTTATCGCCATTCACGTTTATTGGTATTATTGAAACTGACGTTTGTGGATTGCGTGTTGTCACCTATTTCCGGAGTGGTTTGCTTTGATTCATATGATAATTCCGATCATATGGGGAGCAGATTATTTTACAGGTTGTTACGACGCGATCGGTTCTTGAGCTTCACTAGGAGTCGAGTACTTAGACATGAGAAAGAGGTTGTAGTTATATGAGTCGTACTTATATTCATTCATGTTGTTGTAATCACTAAGCATGTATTGATTATAAAATATTCTTCAAGTTGGAGTTTTTAAACACTACCTCGGGCAACCGATATGGTAACGCTCTCAATTACCTCGTCCGAGTAATTGGGGGTGTTACACTTGGGCCTTTATTTCGCCAGTTTCGTTTCAAATAAGTTGTATTTCGGTTTATGGGTTCTAATATAAAACGGGCAAGACAATAATAATTCATTATGTTTGATATCTCAGTTTTTAGAACCCTAATTACATATCTCTTAGCACTGGAATTTTGCTCTCTTAGATCGAAATCCTTGTACTCTTTACTCTTCCCTTAATTCAGTAGTTTATCAATTCTTGTTCTTTGTTCATTTTCTTTTCTTCTATTTACTCTTTTCTCCTTAATCCCTTTGTTTTATGTTTAATTGTTCAATTTGTTATTTAGTTATTTAGTTATGAATTCTCCCGTCATGATTATTCTTATTGTTCTCATTATTAATCGAATCATGCGTAGCTAATTAATTTACTAGGGTTTAGGGGATTTATGGATTAATTGGGTAATTGCATAGGGTTATTAAATCAATCATCTAGTTAGTCTAAATCGTTAATTGCAATATTAATCGCAAATAATTATTTAAAGGGCAAGATTAATTATTTGACCTGTTATTCCTGACCTAAGATCGAAAGCCTGGAACGGAATAGACCTGTTGGAATCGATAGAGTACCCTAATACGTAGCGAGCGCCTGTTAGGTGCATTCTAGGGTGATTAGCGATCTAAGGGACCTTATCACTTCTCTTTAAACCGATTTACTATACTGATTAATGACTTGTGTCAGACCCTTTGATTTCCATAATGAACTGATGATCCTAGGTTCTTCTCTATATATTTTATCATCATTTACATTTTTACATATTTACTTATTGCTTTAGTTTAGTTTATAAATCAAAACAAACCCAATTGTTACCGGACGGACTTGTTTATTAGCATTTAGAATACGATTTGTCTCCATGTGGATTCGATCCCGACTTTCCCTGACTGCATTAGTTAGAGACCGCAAGTTATTTCTGAGAGGTGCGGGATAGCGTGTCACGTGATACGAATCACACGGCAAATAAACAAGTGGTACTCAACTCACACGACGAACATGCTCGATCACTAACACTTCTCGAATCGTAATATAAATTAGCACATTCTTATTTTGGCAGGCCCACAAGAGAAAACTCTGGGCGGCTGACAGGCTAATCGCATACCTGTAACACCCCATATTTTATAATAATATTTTATTTAGGAAGTTCTTTATTTAAAATAATTAGGGGTCCATATTTTATAATATGTATTCTATATTTATTACCTTCGTTATACGTTTTATTAAATGTCTCCTTTTGACTCACTTATAACGAGTTAAAATGCCCGGGCTCCATTTGGCTATTTTATTATAATAGATACTTCTCTTATCTAAATCCTCCTTGCGTTTTAATATGGCTCAATCTGATTCCTAATCAGAAAATTCAATCTATGAGCTAATGGACACAAAGTCCACTGATTAACTCCCTTATAAATAGAATTTAACCTAGCAAGCAACTAGGTCAATTCTTTGTTTCGTGCGTGACTTGTGTCGCGCCTCTCTCCTCTTTTCTTCTCTTTTGTTCTTCTTTCTCCCTTTGACTCCATTGTTATGCATTTACTCTTCTTCCAAACTCACACATAAATTATATTTTCATAATCTGCTCTTACCTTTACAATATTTTTATATCCAAATATTTTTATGGGGTTTATTTATATGGACTTTTAGACCTATCTTTGTGGTCTATTATTTGGTGGGTAAAAGAAGAAGAAGAGTCTTTCAAGGTGTTTTTAAGGATTCAGATTCATGTATTCATTAAAGTCGATTTATGGGTATGTTGAGATGGTGCGTTGGAGACAAGATTTTGGTTCGTCGTGTTCTTCTTGGAGGTTTTCGTTAATTTGGATCATTAATTGCTAATAAGTTTCTCTTTTAATTGTGTTTATACCAATTTGATATATTCAATGTGATTTAATGATTGTTTTGCATGATTAGACATGTTTAATTGTTTATTGTCATGTATTAATTATGTTTCACATGTTTTTATGATATGAATTATATGTCCTAATTGCATTTCTTATGGTGTTCATGCATCATTTGGCGTCTTGTAGTGGGTGGTTAGGGTTCACTCATGAAACCCAAGTGGCGGCTCCTTCTCACGGTCAAGGTTATAGCAGAAGTTTGTATAAATTTAAATTATGACTCAAGGTTTGGCTGAAGCCGGTATAACATTAAGATTATGGCTCTAAGTTATGGCTGGAGCTAGTATAACTTTGGGTACGTGTTGAGTTATGATTGAAGCTAGTATAACTTTGAGAATATGGCTCAAGATTATAGCTGAAAGTAGTATAACTTAAGTCACGTGTTAAGGTTATAACTGAAACTAATGTAGCTTTGAGATTATGGCTCAAGGGTTATAGTTGAAGCTTGAAGCTGATGTAACCTTGATTTATGGGTTAAAGTTATGGTTGAGGTTAGTATAACCTCAAGTTATATATATTAAAGTTATAATCGTGGTTACTATAACCTCGCATCCAGAGTTCATGTTATAGCTAAGGTTACTATAACATTGGTTGCTTATACTTGTTTTATATGTTATATTATATCTAATGTGTTACGTTTTCATTTTTTATTGGTTACTCTTGTTCATATGATGGTATGACAGTCAGTTATACTGTTCTATGAGTTAAGTCGTGATGCTGATCACGCATGTTGGTACAGTCAGTTATACTGTGCATTGGTTTGATTGCTAGTTCGAATAGATGACGGTCAGAATGAACTAACGCCACCCATTGATGTGGGATTTATATTTGGTCTATGTTCGGGATTGGTCAGAGGCAGTGGTTATACGCTCTGGTCCCCAAGTGTCGTTCGGTGTACAGTTATTGCACCGAGAGTCTGGCCATGTCTTAGACATATAGATAGTGGTTATATGCTATACATAGTACCGTGGAGGCAATGGTTATACGCTCCGCACCGTGGCAGTGGTTATACGCTCCGTCAGCTAGAGGTAGTGGTTATATGCTCTGGCAAGTTAGAGGCAATGGTTATACGCTCTAACGAGCGTTCGCTCTATTCGCTATGCTTTGTTGCTAGCTTAGTGCCTTCTGTAGTTGTGGATCGTGTGTCACCATATACGCTATGATTTAATGCTAGCATCGTGCCTTAAGATGTTTTGGGTCGTATGCTACTTTGGGTCGAGAGTACATAGTCTAGCAATTCCTATTATTGTTTCCGTCTAAGGTTAGAAAGTCATGATAAGTTGTGTTGAGTTTTCATGAGTATAGATGGTCTCACATGTTTACTTGTTTTATAATTCAATTGTTATTGATTATTGTTTATATTCAAATGTTGTAAACATGACTGGGAGAGCATCTAGTTACTCCTGACTTATTGTCGACCCTTATTCTTCGATTGTTCAGATTGCTGCTATCTGGTTGATGCTTGCTTGGGAAGCTGTGTGAGGGGAGCAGAATAATTTATTAGGATTTTGTTTCATGTTTTGAGAACCCTTTTTATAATGTTGTAGTTTTCGTATTTGGATTCAGTATCTCGATCCGGATTGGTAAGGTGTTTCCGCCACCTAGATCTCTTTATTGAAGTTTTACTCTGATTATGGATTATTATAATGTTATTTCTCTTGTTTTATAATCTGAGAATTTACAGTTGTTATCAAAGATAACCAACAGATCAGTTGGCGGATCGTATCCAGAAGGAGACAAAAGTGTTCTATTTGTTAACTAAAATCTGTCTAGGTAACAAAGGGATGTGTGTTTGATTTATTTACTAAACTTATGGCAATAAAGGAAGACAAGTAAAGGAGTCTAAATGAGTCTAAATATAAGGAATGAAATAGGATTGTCGGTTCACCATGAATAGTTAACGGTCACAGTCTAGGTCACAGGTCGGGTAATGAAAAGGCCCTCTCGGATCGCTAATCGATCCAGAATGCTTCTAACGGGCTCTGGCAACTTATTACGACACTCTATTTTTTGTAGAAGGTCTAACTCTAACCATGCTCTCGATCATAGGTAGGAGATTACCGATTCAATTAATCATATGATTAACTTACTAATCGCGATTTAATGCTACAATTAACAACATAGACTTAATATAATTGACCAATCTAATAACCTGATTAATAATCACTACAAATCCATGGTTCCCTTAAATCCTAAAAATAGAAATTAGCTACGCATATTAAAATTAAGAATAACAACAATAACGACGATGGTGATAAGAGAAACTTATAGACAAGGAATAATAAGAAAGATTAAGCATTAACAAGAAGCAATCAAGAAATAAAACAGTAAATAATAAGGAGAAACAAGCAAGAAAGATTAAATTTGTTACCAACAATCCAAAGTGTTGTAGAGAGGAAGAAAGATTGCCAAATTCTAAATCTAAAAGTTGTAAAGAAGAGTAATGTAGGAGAGTTTAACAGTGAAAGAGAGATAACCAAATACAAAATGTTTTTTAAGCCTTAAATACTTAGTCCAATAATTAAAAAAATTAAATGATAATTATTAGGCCTAAATTATAAAAAAATCCGGCTAATAACAGCTTTGTCAATCGACGTGTAGACCTCTATCGATTGAAATGTATGCTCCTTCGATCAACACACAAAGTCCGTCGATCGACATACATTCTAAACCTCCAATTTCGTTCTTCCCTGGTCATCTTGTCGATCGACATCACGTGCCCATGTCGATCGACATGCACCTATCTTCACATCTTTGGTTTCCAAACTTCAGTTAATAGTACGATTGGAACACAAACTCATCTCCTTCCTTAATCAACGGGTTCTAGCTCACAAATACGCATTTGGACTCATAACCTACGTAAGTCATAAAGTACACCACGAGTATCAAAAACGAAGGAAAGTAATAATGAAATGGACATGATAATGCATAAAAATGTGATACCATCAAATGTAGTCGAGTCAATAAGTTTTTTTTATGTCAAAAACTTGCTTGAGCACCAGTTATCATTAAGAATTAATGCCTTATGCCGGTTTTTGTAAATGTGATGTATTTGTGCACTTCTTTTCTCCTCTTGATTTTTGAAGACTTGGAAGTTAGACAAGGCCAAAGCACCCAAGCAAATATCTAGTAAACAACTTGAGGATAAGTGGTCCAACCAAGTCAAAGACAAAGACAAATTTTGAAGCCATGATTGCATTATAAACCGCAGCCTGCGGCGAAGAGCACAGACCGGTGTAGATTGCACCCTGTGCCATTAACGCAACACGCGGCCTTCTCAGCTCTTAAACTCGTTTAAGTCTGTCTTTTATGCAAGCATGGAGGCCTAACTTCGGAGGTTACACCTAGAGATGTGTGCAACCATATAAATAACTCACATTTTGAGATCACAAGCATCTCATCCTTGAACTTTTTTTGTAATAATCAAACATTAAGCTTTCTTTTATATTTATGTTAAATAATTCCACAATTATTGGGTTGTAAGAAGACGATGAGTAGCTAAACCTCTTCTACTTGGTGTAATTTGTTCTAAGTTTCAATCTTTCAAGCATTGTATGAATTTTCAACTCTTTTATCATATTTATTGTATTTTCCTTCATATTATTGTCATGTTAGTGAATGAATGTTAGGAGTAATTATTAACCTACCATCTTTTTTATCTAAGTATTGCATATTTCAATTACATGGTTTAATATAATTGGGATTTGACGAAGCAAGCTTATAACTTTATAATGTTGGTATAAAGTTGTATCTTTGTGCGTAGGAATTGCATGCTTGTTGCTAATATTTGGATTTACTGTAACACCCCACCTACTTGAGAGTCTTACCAAGGCCTTCCCTAGCAAGCGGGGTGCCACAGCCTCGATTGCCCGAGGTAGTACATATCAAATAGACCATTCCAAAACAATAACTTCATTAAGCAATGTTCAATAAAGAATTACAATCCATGCCAAAACCATAAATAGTGTATAATCAAACAAATACAAATGCGATGTTAAATGAATGTTTCTAAAACTCGCGGAAGCTAAATCGACTGCGTGGTAATTCCTCCATATGCTCATGCAATGCTACTCCGAATTACCTGCCAACAACTGCTCACCATACGCCAACATCGATGGATCACGGCAGATAAACACCCACAAGGGTCAGTACAATACAACAACATGCCAAAGTGAGATATCAACACAATGCCACACCTGCACCGGCCTCCGAACACCACAACCTCCCTTCATTGGGCACCCATCGCAACAGGTA
>JAOWBH010175699.1:0-10346 GCA_028566215.1 Silene coronaria
TGTTCTTCCCATTTCATTAAAATACTCCTCACAAATAATGGAGAAATGGGAAGAACATTAAAATTTGGAGGGAGTACTATTTATGAAAGTTGGGCCTAAAGTTGGTATTGTTTATCAATTTAACTCTTATATTATTTTTGAATGTAGGACTTGGACGATATGAATATTGAAATTATGAGGAATACTCTATACAAAGCATATCTGGAGGATTTCTACCGATTTTGCCAGGTAAATATTGTATCCATTTTAGAGACTCCAATACTCGAGCACTTTGTCTTCTCACTTCATTTTTCTATTTCTTCCATCATATGTTTGATAAGATTTAAATTTTCTATGCAGAAACTTGGTGGGGCAACTGCAGCAATTATGTCTGATCTTCTTTCATTTGAGGCAGATAGAAGAGCTGTTAATATTACAATTAATAGGCAAGTACATTGTGTTGTCATTTAGATAGGAAGTTGTCATGTTAACTGCTAAAAAAATTGTTGGAGTTATGTATCAAGGATAATATGTGATACTTCTTGGTATGTATCGTTGACATTAACTTCAACCTTGGGATGTTGGGAGTATTTAATAGAGGGCTTGACTTGTGCAGCATCGGAACTGAACTTACACGAGAAGACCGTAAGAAGTTGTACTCAAACTTTGGTCTACTGTAAGTGTCCTCTAGTTTTTTTTTTTTGTTTTGTCTTCACATTCTTAGTTTTGATTTCTAAGTCAAACATGGTTTTCTATTGTAGGTATCCTTATGGCCATGAAGAGCTTGCTATTTGTGAGGATATAGATCAGGTCTGCTCTTCATTGGGAAATTTGGAATGATTACATTTGGTCGTTTGTTTGTATTCCCTCTAATTTATACTTCTTCATCTTCTCCAATTTAAAGAATTTATGCACCATGTGATAATGTTTGTTTTCCACTTCTAATTGTGGAGTATCAAACTTACTATTAAGCCATGCAGTCACATTAGTCTGATTATCCGGACAAATTGCTACACCTAACCTAAACGGCTAAACCTCTATCAGTTAAGCTCTAAGCTCTCTTTTGTTCCTTAGCAAGATTTGTTTTCCACTTCTAGTTGGTGGGGTATCACACTATCAGTCCATGACTCCATGCAGTCACATTAGTCTGATTATCAGGAGAAATTGTTACACCTAAACCTCTATCAATTAAGCTCTAAGCTTTCTTTTGTTCCTTAGCAAGATTATGTTCATACAAGTTACTACTTTTTTAAAATTTCTTTTGTTGAAGTTCTGGAATATTTCCTGAAGCGACATAACTCCCTCTGAGTCTTTTGTCTAGAACTCCTTGCTACCCTCGGCCAATTCTTTGGATAGTTACAATTTCCTTTTTGGGTGAATATGAAGAGAAAAGAGTGCCCTTAATAAGCAACAATGGCGACTTTGGGAAAAGGTGATGTGTGTGGGAAGGGGAAAGCGATTTAGGAAATTAAGCTTAAAAACAAGGATGCCCAACGACAATTATATACTTTCCAGGATTTTTTCTCTAATCATAAGAAAAGAAAGATTCGTCTCAATTACAAATTTATACTTGTAGCAAACTTTCCAGAAATCTGTGTAGATCAGTAGAGTAATGGTTGCCTTGGCTTTCTCTTAAGTTGTATAAGTTGATTATTGATACATTATTTTTTTATAGGCTTAATACATTTTCATATGAAAAACAGAGCCTTGATTTCTTTAGGGAAAGCTAGCTCATTGTTGTTCGTTCAATCATTGTCATTGGTCTTCAGATGTTATTATGAAGAAGACGTTCATTTTTAGGAGATTAGGTGTCACAGGCTCATAGCTCCTAGGAGAACGATCTATAACGCCGTATTTCTTTTGCGTCTCTTTTTTTTTCACTTTTTCTGGTGTGTTTTGTCAGATTTTGTACTAGTATGAATTTTATGATGGTGACTGAATATGGTAATGGGAGAGCATGCTTTCTTGTGGATGCCTCTGGATTTAGAGCAATTGGGTATGCTAGCCCTCAAGTCATGTCTAGAAACGTTTTTCAATAATCAAAGTATACCCTTTTGAAGTTTAGATAGAAAATTCCTCGCGCTGCTCATTATCAGTCTGACCTTGTGTTCACATACAGAGCTTGGCCGAGCCAAAACTATCTACCTGTTTTTCTTACTGGTTCATTTTTCATTGATTTAGGTGCGTTCTGGAATGGAAAAATATCCTCCTTACCAAGCCATCTTTTCCAAGATGTCTTTTGAAGAAAGTCAGATGCTAGACAAGGCCTTCTATGAGGAGGAAGTCAAGAGACTCTGTTTGGCATTTGAACAACAGGTCTTTCCATTTCATCTGTTCTTTAAATGCTTGATTACGTTATTACCTTTATGTTAAATATTTAACTTGTGAAGTTGTGAATTTACAGTGGTATTTTCATTTTTTTTAAAGTTGCACCCTATTTCGTGAAAGAATATCGGTTAAAGTTGACATCGGTTAACCGTTTGTTAACTGAAATGAATCTTCGTTCTTTTCGTGAGTTGCAGTTCCATTATGCGGTTTTTTTTGCGTACATGAGGTTGAGGGAGCAGGAGATCAGAAACCTGATGTGGATTTCCGAATGCGTCGCCCAAAACCAGAAATCCAGGGTCCATGACAGCGTTGTCTTCATATTCTAGCTGGGAGTAATTTCCAAGTCAATATGAACACCTTGTGGAATTTTTGCTCATGCTTTGTGCATTTGTTTCCCTTCGGTCGCAGTTGTAGAGTTCATCTGTGTACTTTATTCATATTCTATTCAGCCGCATACAAATTAGGGAGTTATTTGAATAAAAAATTATAAAAGGGGGTTATTTTAAAAAAGTCGATTATATAAGAGAGTTATTTATAATTTACTCTATTTAATAAGAGGTAAATCGAAGTTTTGTACCTGTATGATTATATTTAGTTTGAAGATGTTTCTTATATTGCATTTTTTATCAGTCGTTATAAGCGGATCCAAACTAGGAAAAATGCACACAAACTAAACTAAAAGACATGGAACAAAATGAGGCCAAGTTATGCCTCTCATATCTTGCTGGATTAGATGAAATAATAGATTTGGTAGGTTAGAACGCTTCACCCATAATTGTTGAGTTTGTTGCACCCCAAGGTTGGCCAACCGATCAGCACAGTGAGGATTAGAAGCTTAGTTAGGGTGGAGTGTTTTTGGTGATTCTCTTTTGCTTATGGCAAACACGAGGGAAAGATAAGACTCCTACCACTCAGACACCCAAAAGACGAAAGGGAAGCTCTTTTAATGGCCACATCACGAGCAAGAGCGGGAAGAGGAGATGGTCCGATGGTTGAACAACTAGAAGCCTTTTGGGAGGTAGTGTTCGTTAAAGACGAGCAGAGAAACTGGTTCCTCACTTTGCTAGGTATGGAAATTGAGCCTACTCGTTTTATTTGTCGTAAGGTGTTGGATTTACTTGGTATTGAAGGTAAATCCGAGTCATTTTTTTAGACATATGGGGCTAGAAACAATGTTTTATTTGCACGAGGTTACCTATCCTAGCCTCACTTTGGAGTTTTTGTGTAACCTTAGAGTGTATTAGGGGAAGCAAAATGGGGTATATTTGAAATTTAGATTGGCTAATGAGACCCATTACTTGAGTCTTGCGAGTTGATGTGACACCCCTTTGGCAAGCAATCACCGAGACGTTTTGAGAGGATTTAGGAGGTGTCATGTTGATAAGGCTAAAGTTGTGTTACCTAAATTAAAGTAAACCCAATTTACTACTAACTAATAGTCAGCGGTAAGTAAGGTATGTAATTCACATTGAGACTGTAATAATCTATTTGCTGATAACTAAGTCCGTCTTATAGTAATAATTTTGTGGTTTGAGTTGGTTTTCTATGATTAATTGCAATGAAATAAAGATGAATTCAATAAGATTTAAAGGTCTAGGATTCGGGTTCACTAGGAATATTATTCGGGGATAGGAACTTAGTCAATTAATAGGTCATTCAAACTGTCTAAGGTCACCAGATCGGTCGACTCAATTATGCCCTTTAGATCTAGTCTAACATTCGTAGCCTATATTAGTTTTAACCCGGTCGGTGATAATCCCAATTTGCGTTACTAATTAATCAATCCTGGTTGGTAATCAATTAACTAGATTTAAGATGACAATCAAACGACAGTTTATACGATTTTACAAGTAATTAATTAAATTATCCCCTTCTAACATCCTAGATCCCTTGTTACCCTAGAAAAGAGATTTAGCAACTCATATTAATTAAACTAACAACGTTTTATATTAAAGGAAGACATAATCATCAACAACATCTAAAAGAGGAACGAAGAACAATCAAGAAACTAATGATTAACTAATTGAATTACTCCATCCATCCTGGTTAATAGTTTACACTTTCTACATTTGAGTGTTTCTGTCAATAGTTTACACTTTTCTTTTCTATGTATATTTTCCTTTCTACTTTATATTTTCCTCTCTACTTTATATTTTACTAATATTAAAAGCAATCCCTTCTCCTTATGCCTTGGTCATTATATATAAGGCACATATAAACATTTCATTGAGACATAGGGAGTACAAAGAAAAATTAAGTGATTACCGATCACATGATTGAGCGAACTAAAAGAACAAAGTTCTGTAGATCCGAATCCGAGTAGCAAAGCAATGAAACTGAGTTTTTAAGGTTAATTGATAAAATGCGTAACATAATTATTCAGTACGAGTTTTATATTTATACTAAACATAATAATTAACTAAACCGAGATTAGGAAACTCGGAAATAAGTCAGATACAGCTTTGCTCGATCGAGCAACATCACCTTGCTCGATCGAGCATGACGCCATCACGATTCGACCGAGCAACATCACTTTGCTCGATCGAGCAACCTTCAAAACAGTATTTTCTTCGTCTTTTCCTTCTTCACCCTTACTCGGTTCTCGTGCCAAGCTTTAGGATTTCCGTCTTGGCGACTCTGCTGTGCTCATTATCATCCCAATGTACCTCAAATGCATCCAATCTACATTAAAACACAAACTAGCGGCAGTATCGACATTCTAACATAAACGACATCAAAATGACATATAATAGCATGAAAATCGTCTTAAAACATAGCTACAGGGAGGCATAAACATGTATATAAATAGTACTTATTAAACTCCATCAAACCAACTTTTTGCTTGTTCTCAAGCAAAGCACTTAACACCATACAAAGAGCAATCATACAAATGGTGAAACGAGTAACTCAGAGCTAATGTTTATGCACATACAAATCTCAAGCTATCCATATCTATAACAAAGTAATGACCAAGTGTGCCAATAAAACAAATTCAAGGCACGGGAAAGTAGAAAACGGAGCTCAAGTCCCAAGATGTAACATGATACCGTAATAGAGACAAAAACATATTAGCTTTCGACCTTGCAAGACCAATTAGTCGGATTCTCGCGGAATCACTCATTCACTTATAAGTATGCAAGGGTGAGTTTATATAAGATAGAAAGAAGTAGAATTACTCACTCTACTTGTGAAAAATGCATGAAATGTAAAGTGATATCCATTTCCGCAACTAATATTCACAATATGAAACAATGTACATGTATCAAGGACAAGTAAAGGAGGCTAAGGGGTAATAGTATATAAATGGTTTGTGCCAAAACACGTATGAGAATGTCGGGCTAAGATTGGTATTCGCAGCGACACTTACTAACCAAACCAAATCTACTAAACAAGCACACACGAACCCCAATTAGATTATCTTAAATTTGCCAACACGAGAGAAAAATTGGAATACTCTCTTAGAAGTGCATTAGGGTCTAGTAAACTTCCCTTTTATAATCCGCTAAACAATAAGCAATTTTCATTAACAACTTCCTTTTTTTCCCCTTTTTTTTCATACTATTTTTTTTTTCAACACGGGAAAAATAACACAATTGCTAAATTAACTTGCTACACGCACATGACAGAACAACGTCATGAACCAACCATAGTAGCTAAGTAAACATGAAAGCAAGCAACTGCGACTGTCCCGATATGGTAGGCAAATTCTAGGAATGTAGATATCAAATGGTATATAAAACGGGCTACAAAGGCTCAAACTTGCTAAACATAAAGAATTTAATTCTAAGGGTATAAAATCAAGTCTTTTTTTTGCTTTTTAAGGCTTATTTGAACAATAAGAATCGTCTTTCCTCATGTACTTTATTAGATGAACGCGTATAAGCATCAAGAAACGAATGTTTCAATTATGCAAATTAATGTTACATATTCCACAAGGAGTAACCACACTCAGCCCTAATGACAATGAAACCAATGTTTCTGGCCTAGGAAGCTCTATAGATCTCAGAATTTAAGTGGTTTACTGACAAATGGTGAAGTCTAATCTTTAAAAGTTATGTCAAATACGGTCAAGACTTGTTCATTGAGCTTTGTTTTCATAAGTAACATGTCAAAACAATGTAGATGGATAACTTAGTCGGGATTCAAATGCAAAAATAACCGCAAAATCATTATTGTTATTCGCTTGTCACCAAGGCTCGACCTAATAAAAAAAGAACATGTTTTTGGATTTTTTGTATTTTTTTTTTTTTGAATTTTATGGTTTTTTTGAAACACATAATGCAATAAAAATAAACACACAACATAAGTAAAGACTCATCCCCAAACCTAAATGTTACAATGTACTCATTCTGACGCTAACATCACAACAATCACATAATTACATCAACAACAGCAACCTATAAGACACATCTAACAAAAAGGGAAAGGGAAATAAGGCAAACTAGTAAAGATAATACGATAAAAGAAAGTACAAATAAAGATAGTACCAGCTGTATATATAGCCAGGTGAAAAGTGGGGGATGTAGTGACCTGTCACTACTGTGCATCCTCATTAAACTCATCTATCTCAGCTAAAAGAGCAGCAAGCTCAGCATCACGGTTGGTACCAGATGTACCGGTTCCATCACCACCAGGAATAGTACCAGAAGTAGAAGCTCCAAATTGCCCACCATAACTACTAGGCTGAAAACTACCAGCTCCAAGCTAACCTGAAGATGAAGCACCGAATTGACCACAACGAAAACCACTAGCAAATGAACCACCGAATTGACCACAATAAAAACCACTAGCAAATGAACCACCGAACCCAGCAACCGGCTCCTCTTGACAAATATGTGTGTAAAATGGCTGTCCAAGACAACCAAAATCATGACTAAACTAGGTGGTCCACTCATCCCTAGTCACACCATAATAGTGGAAGACACCATTCTCATCACCCTGTCCCCTATAGTAACTAGGTGGGTCCTCTCCACACGCACCTCTAGCATTGAGGTCAGTCCTATCCATCTGCTCCCAAAGTCGCCTAATAGCAATATCATTGTTGATCCCTGATAGCGATAATTTTAGTCTCGATTTTACCCCTACTTATACGTTTATTTGACTCGATTTTGTGTGCTTTATTCGATTAATAGCTCATTTTATATGTTAATTAGTAATTATTAGTTTTATTATAATAATTGCAAATATTAGTTATTTTCCGAGAATTGGTACTTGTTTTGTTGTTTTAATAATTGCAGGAATCGGGTTGCAAGAACAAAACAAAGATCGAGAAACAAGTCGAGAGTTGAGACGGGTCAAATGAAGGAATGATTGAATCAATTAAAGGCCAAATGACCCAAATCAAAAGAGTCAACCTTGACCCTTGCTGTAAACACAACCCAAACTCCCTGACTTCTTCCATTTTTCAATTTACCATTTCATCCTACCTTGAAACCGTACCTGGCAACCATTACAATTCGTTCAATCACCATTATCACTATTGCAGCCTCCATTAACAGCCCATTGGAGTCCGAATTCGGTTCAACCAACCACCATATCCTCACCTCCACTTTCGACAGCAATCAACCATCACCGCTCAAATTTTCCATCATCAATTGTAACCCGTGCCCGTCTCCGATTTCGCTTTCCCTTGCAATTAAACCGAGCTCGCACCAACGCTCTTGTTCAAGCCCTCTCCGTTCACGCTCCATTGCAGCAGCAACCTCCATTTTCGACATCATCAACCTCCACATCCACCATTTTCGTCTCCTCTGCTCCCTTCACGCCGCCATGGTTCGAGAATCAGACCACCACCTCAATCAACCCAAGTCACAAATTGCCATCACCATAATGAAACTCGGGAACCGAAACCTGAATCAAACCACCATGGATAACCTCTATTGACGAACCAGACCAACCCCAGCAACAATTCACCAGTGACGAACTCGGAAACCAAAACCCGAATCAAACCACCATGGCTCGAGTCAGGCCGTCCCCTGCATCTCAACTGACCACCACCTCCGTTCAATTCGCATTAAGAAGAAGCATCAACGATGGCGCGATTCCGAACCCGACTCATCTGGACAACCAGGCCATTCACCTTCATCTTATGCTAATAATTCGTTATGGCTTGATTATGATTTGCATTTGATTAAGTCAGGAACTTGGCTGAGTCGGAATTAGGATAAAAAGGATGAAGGCAGCAGTCGGACGAAATCTGGTGCCGTCGGGTGTAATTATGCCCGGCCGGGTGTAACTTTTGAGGAGTTGTGGCATGTGTGTCGTTTGTTGGCAATAGAGGACAAATGGGCTGCTTTATTTTGGATGTTATTATTTTTATATGGCTTTCTCCTAGTATTTTATTGACCTTTCTATCCTTAATGATTTCTCTTGTATAAATATGTAAAACCCAATTAAAAAAGGATGACACATTTTTAACACACATTTTATCTCACATTTAGAGGTTAGAAAAATTAGATTAGAAATTATATTATGTTCCTCTTTTATTTTTCCTCTCCATTAATCTAGATTAGAAATCGATTTAGTTTAATTAGTCGGTTCCAAGTTTTAATCTTTTTGTAATCAACTTCTAGATCTACTTCTTATCTTTTCATTATGGTATGAATTCCTCTCTTCATCTTTATTTTGTTATTTGATTTCAAGTTTTCATTTTTATTTGTTTAATGTTTAATTAGTTCAAATTCTCATCTTTATTGTGTTAATCATGTTTATTAGTATATTTTCATTAGTGGGTAATTTATTTAGCTTAGTTTTCATGATTATTAGTGAGTAGACTTTGATTAGGGGGAATGGGATTAAGGTCTTGAGTTACCTCCACCATTAGACGATTATACTTCCATGTTTACCATTTTAGAGACCTAGAATTAATCTTCCAAGGGTTCGGTGGAATTATTCGGTTAGGGTGACGATTCGACCCGGGTAGTTGTAAATTTGACCGAGTAAAAAATTGCGTGGTCAACACCTTATTTTAGATGACCTTCTTGACCTAGGAAATTAGGTCAATGGTTGGTTGGGTTAGCTCGAGTTGAAAGGCTGTCTCACACTTTTTCTTGTTACCTCTTTTATTGGTTGGATAGTGTAATCCGTCTAAGGAGCTAGCGATTGATCCGACTCCCTACCTCCCCGTAATTCCTTTAATTAACTATTATCTCTACTTTCATTTCATTTTGCTTCTTCATCGTTTTCATTAGATTAGTTTATCTTAGATTATTCAAACCTCTTAATTCATCGACTAGACTAGACCAACCGAAACCGATATACAACAATCCTAACTGTCTCTGTGGATCAACCTCCTTACCTTACTACATTTTTTGGTGAAGAGTTTTATAAATTTTGTTTGGTAGCAAGAGGGGCGACAACCTTGCTATCAATTTTCATTCCGACTCGGCTAAGTTTCCTTTGTTTTTTCTTGCAAGAAAATTAAGCCTTTTATTCATCCATATAGGGTAGAACAGAAATGTCGAGACTTACATAGGTATCCAATAATTAGCCTAAACAAGCATTTAAATTCTCCACTATCTCATCCTCATATGATGGTTGAGTTACAAAAAGGAGTCGGACGCTAACAAGTAAATATTTGTATGTTATTATATATACATTGTTATTATTTTTTTAGTAATTTCTGCTTTAGATATGGTCGAAAAGCGGAAAAGAAACGATGGAAATGATTCAGGCAACGACTCAGATGATGGGGAAAAATTGCAAAACACTGCGGATCGAATGCGCCATAGAGTTTCCCTAGAAGCAATAAATAAAAAGATACCTAATCCTTTACAATGGGATAAAGATACGGAACTGCCATATGGTGAGAATGCCGGGTATTTTGCGAGTTGGATTGGTAGTTGTGTAAGACAGTATGTGCCTCTTGGTACGCCATGTATCAATGTACTGAGTAAAACTCGGAATACCATGCTAATAAACAGAATAAAGATATGTATATAGAATAATAAATGCTTTAGTTGAATTTAACTTACTACTTGATATGTGTATTAGCCGAAACTAACCAAATATGTTCATCATATATGCAGATAATTTACGTT
>JAOWBH010175721.1:0-18961 GCA_028566215.1 Silene coronaria
TCACAAGTGAGATTTTGTGAAGCTCGTAATATTTGAATACTGTTACTCGTGCCTCCAAAACCAAGTCACAACCAGCAGTCTATTTTGTTTATGGGAAATTTATCATAGGACGTTTTTAATCACACCAAGTTATCTTCTAGAGGTCATTGTCGATAGTTAAGTTTAGAGTGTGTAATTTTTTTATTTTTTATTTTTAGAGAACGAGGATCGAAGTCGCTATCTTTTGGAGTATAGCAACAATTAGCAGGAATAAGTCAAATCAATTATTCATATTAATATCAATATCAAGGGACAACTTTAATATTTGGGAGTTGAGTAAATAAATAAAGGTTGAAGTTTTAACAATCTTGTAATAAGGGTAAAACCAATAAGATAAAGACACTAGCTTTACTTGACAACACTTCTACAGAGGTAATTGTGTAACCCCACAAAGGTGATAAAATGATGCAGAATGTAGGCTTTCTTAACTCGAAAAGGCTGACCCGAGACATGAAATTGACCCAAACAACGACACCCGAATGTGACCGACCCGACCATAAACCGAGGTTTGTTGACCCGGAACTAACCCGAACACCCAAAATGACCCGATTCGAAAACACCCGTCCGAAAATGAACCGACAAAACGTAACTGTAGTTGATAAAAAAAGACTTGAAATAACGCGAAATGATACTGAATGTACTTTAACTCTCTTAATTATTGATCCGACCAACATACCTGAAAAACACCCGAAACCCGATAATATTTCAAACCCGAATCGGCCCGACCCAAACCAGACCCGGTTGACCCATTTGTCAGGTCTAACTAGTACTATGCTTCGTGTGCTGGCTGTTGGTTGCTTTGCTTGGAGATCACAGACTTAATTAGGGGTGAGCAAATTTAGGTCCGGACCGAATTATTTTGGTCCTGTCCTTGGTCCTTGGTCCTCATTTTTTTCCAAGTTTCGGTCTTCGGCCAGGTCCGGCCCAAGACCGGTTAATTTAGGTCCGGGCCAAATTTAATATTTTTAAAGACTAATGATTCAAATATTATGGATCAAATTAACATTTTAACTTCAAAAGACATTATAAATTAGTATTCAGCCGAATCAAAATGTAATTATCACGAAATAGTGGAAAAACTAGTTTTAGGTCCATTTTGGTCCAAGACTGGACCAGACCAAATATTCCGGGCTCGGTCCGTAGTTTTAGGCCCAATGGTAAGGTGTTGCTGGACTGAAATAATTGTAGAGGACCGGGGCCTGTGGTTGTAGTGTCTTATTGTTCAGGTGTCTTGATCTGCTCACGTGTCTCAGTTGAACTGTGAGATCTTGTTTCATCTTTGGTGCGTATGCGTATCACTGGATAAACCCCGGGTATATAAGGTAGCATGTAAATCACGTATTTCAGGTAAGCTACATGAGATTGACAAACTTGAAATGTAGAAAGGAAATTTTTTAAAAAATATATCAACCAATTTTTTTTAAA
Organism: Silene coronaria; assembly: GCA_028566215.1. Taxonomy (NCBI): domain Eukaryota; kingdom Viridiplantae; phylum Streptophyta; class Magnoliopsida; order Caryophyllales; family Caryophyllaceae; genus Silene; species Silene coronaria. The sequence goes on from JAOWBH010175721.1 coordinate 1,465, forward strand.
TACTCATGGATATGAACTAGTGTGCTCGTAGTAAAGCTAGCATAATTTAACTCGATCCGACCCAATCTAAAGTAAAACTGATTGCTAACAACCTTATTTGTTCTAGCTCGAACACAACATGAACTATATTTTGATAATTTGAGTTGGTACATATCCTGAAGAGAACCTGACGCGGCTTATAACCCGATAATGACCCAACATGAACTGCTATACGCCATCAGAAACCGAACCCGATTTATGTGCAACTTGACAAACGACAGAAGCAGATTTATAAAAGCGGATAACGTTAGCAGAATACGACTAATATATTTTAATAGCAAATTTAACTGTCTAATTAAATTAGCAAATTAAGAAAGGGCGTTTGGTAATTAGCAGATTATAAGATAATTAAAATAGTTTAATGTATAAATTGAATATGCTAATACAATATACATCTATTAACAGCATATTCAAAAACAGTAGATTCTGACCAATATGTTATCAGAATCGCTTAACACACATGAAAATAGGCGATTGATTGGTCAACACTAATTAGGTCGAAATCTACCAATTTCAGTCAATATGATGTTTACAAAACAGGGTCATAGCCGAAACCGCTTTGACCCAAAAGCAAGATGGGTCAAATTTGAGCATGGGCCGATCACAACAAAACATTAGAGTGTAGACTACCATGTAAACTAAAGCTTTTCTTCCTCTTGTGATTCTTGAACCAAAGTTAAATCTCCATTTTTTCAATTCTCAAAGCTTCACCCCTCTTTCCCCTTCTCTTTCACTTTCTCCAAGGTTTCTCTCCCTTTTCTACCTTACTTTAATCATCATCTTCTTCATCTTGTAATTTTATTAATTGCGACTTTTAATTGATTATTACTCTATTTATACTACCAGTAGCATTTAGTTCATAAATTGATTGATTCTAGGGTTCGAATATTAGAGCCAATTGATTTTGTGAATTTGCGTTTTGTTTACATTTGTTTTTTTAATTTTAGTAATAATTAGGGTTTGAGCATCAATTATAGCTGGATAGCTGCGGATTCGCTTATCCAAATGATTTTAATTTGTGCAATTAGTTTTACAAAATGTTCTTGATGTCCTATCGTTAGAGAAAGGGTGCAGAATTCATGGTTTAGGTTATAGGTTGGGCAAGTATCGCCTTGATGAAGTTTAACAAGAAAGCAAAGTCGATTCGTTTAGAAAATGCAGGTGTTGTTGATGGTGTTGGTTTCTTTACTGAATTCTGCTTACTTTTGCTACTTGTTTTCTTTTGCAGTTGTTGTAACAGTCGGTCATCATGTCTTGGTGCACCATTGAATCCGATCCTGGTATGATCTTATGCTTCTATGCGCGGTTTTCACTGCTGTGTATTTAGCGACTTAGCTAGTTGAGTACGTGAATGCATTGTTCAGCTTAGTTGTGCTATGATCATGTTCAATCTTTGCTAGGTTTTATTTCACAATAAACACTCGTCTAGTCGTCTGCAATCTGCATTGCCTTCATTTTTAGAAAATCCTTTTATGTCGATGTCTAAGTTTTAGTCCGTTTGCATTGGTGCTACGGATTGTATTGAGGTGCTTATCCTCTTTTGGAGGAATACGTGTGTTGGATTTAGAGTAGCACTGTTATGAAGATGTTTCTAAATTGATGGTAGCGGTTAGAACCTTTGATAATGAATTTACAATTGCTTCTTGGAAAATCCAAGCTTTTAACCACCCCAGTTCCTGAAACCAGTTTCATATTTCGCACGTTACATAGTCCTCAGTTTTGTCCTCGTTGACCAAGTGGACACTTTGGAAATTAACAAGTCATAGGGGAAGTGTACTGCCCAGTGTGATCCCTTTCCCACATCCTTGCCAGTGTTGCTCAATACTGCAACCGCTTTAATCTCTTGTAAATTTTACTTATTAATCAGTGCCTCCCAAAAATCTGTTGGAGATAACTTTCACCTCCTAACATATTGAAAAAACAATTAAGAAGAGGAAAGAGAGTCATAAGAGAACATCGAAGAATTAGATATTTCTTTCTTTCATGTGTGCTCATGATAAATGTTGCTGTCTTTGACGGGAATGCAATTCAGTTTTATCCCTATGTTGAAATTTGAAAACATAGAGAGATTGGTTTCAAGATGAACCACTTTTTTCCTTAGGCTGATTATTGAAATTACCTACAACTTATCAAATAATTTATGTCCAGGTGTATTCACAGAACTTATACAGCAAATGCAGGTGAAGGGTGTGCAGGTATACTCATTCTCTCTTTCCCTTTATTAAGAGAAACATAAGTCTTGATACATTAATATCAAGAGCTTTCCAATTCCAGAGCGTTATGGATATTAGGATATTGTCATGTTTTGGTTTGGCTAGCCCTCCTGTGTAGCGAGAACGCTAAAACTTCTAAGTTAATATTTTTGTGTGGGTGGGAATTACCAGTCTGTTAGTAGTTACAATGATATATGTTGGGAACAAATGAAACGAAAAATAGGTTATAGAATAGATATTGCAAAGGACCAACTAAAAAGAAAAAGGAAAAAAGATCGTCTACTTTCTATCTGATTTCTTTTGCATCATTGAATAAGATCATTACTACCTGTGGAGAAACACAATTGTGTAGAAGGTTGAATTTATGTATGCACAAGTACAAACGCGATCCTCAAACTAAGCTAATATATAGATTCAGCTGCTGGAGTCGGGAAGTCCGAGTGCTCTTGGATACTAGATTAGATGGTCAATACTACTTTTGAAAGACATTGTCGAACTCCTTGTGCCATCTCCATATAAGTAAAATTCATGGCTTAGAATGTCCTTTGTAAACTTACTCTTCTGGTTAGTGCTTAGTTGAAACTCAATGTGGTTCAGCTTCATGACTAAACTTTTGAACAGCTGCTTGTTAATACTTCATAGTATTGCGCACATCTTTTTCAAGGACTGTTGGTCCCTTTGCTGATTTATGAAGATTAATTCATGGTTGCGAGACTTGTGGAATATTTGATGCATGACGAACATTTTATTGCTCTGCTGGCAATTATGTCCCTTAATACTCTGTTACTTTATGCTTGAGCCAGGTTGAGGAGCTGTATTCTCTGGATCTAGAAACTCTAGAGAGCTTGAGGTGAGCTGTTCTTCAGATGTATAACTTGTACCTACACTTCTTTCAGTTTGTTGAGTAAAGATAAATTTCTATGAACCGCTGATCCATGTTCGGTGCATATGCTTTTCCAATTACAGGCCTGTATATGGGTTGATTTTCTTGTTTAAATGGCGGCCGGGGGAAAAAGTTGATGGTCATGTCATTAAAGAGCCCAATCCCAACCTGTTTTTTGCTAGTCAGGTAATCATGTTCATTTTAAATAAACTGATGGACAAATTGTTCAAAATTGAGTGTAATAAAACAATTAGTTTTCCACAGGTCATTAACAATGCATGTGCCACACAAGCAATCCTGTCAATTCTTCTGAATTCTCCAGATATTGATGTCGGCCCAGAACTGTCAAATCTTAGAGACTTTACAAAGAACTTCCCACCTGAACTTAAAGGTCTGGCTATCAACAACAGTGAAGCAATCCGAACGGCGCACAATAGTTTTGCTAGACCCGAGCCTTTTGTCCCGGAAGAGCAGAAAACTGCCACGAAGGATGATGATGTCTACCATTTCATAAGCTATCTACCCTTTGAAGGAGTACTGTATGAGCTTGATGGCTTGAAGGAAGGCCCCATTAGCCTTGGCCCATGTTCTGGGGCACAAGGTGACACTGACTGGCTTCGGTTGGTTCAGCCTGTAATCCAAGATCGGATTGAGAGGTACTCGAAAAGTGAGATTAGGTTCAATCTCCTGGCTGTGATAAAGAACAGGAAAGAGATGTATACTATGGAGCTGAAAGAGTACCAGAGGCGTAGAGAGCGCATCTTACAACAGGTTATTTTATTTTGATTTTAATTTTGTAGAGGCAGACACTTAGACAAATTTTGACGCGGACAGGTTTTTCAACCCAAGTTGATATTTGTTCTTGCAACAGGTCAATGCAGCACAAGCAGCAGCAGATAACAGCAAAGTTGAAGAATTCAACAGGTCACTTGCTGAAGTAAATATCGGGATTGAGAATGCCACTGAGAAGATTGTTATGGAGGAGGAAAAGTTTAAAAAGTGGAGAACTGAAAACATTCGCAGGAAACACAATTACATTCCCTTTTTGTTCAATTTCCTGAAGCTTCTTGCGGAGAAGAAACAATTGAAGCCATTGATAGAGAAGGCCCAGCAGAAGAAACAACCTAATTCCAGTTGAAGTACTCGTGTTTCTTTCGAGGCGTGAGAGGATTCTGATGTTTTGTTTTAAGATGTGAATTACTTCTTTTCCAAACTATTGGTAGTTTAATGTTCCATAATTTCACCATAGTTACCGTTTCATTGAAGTTTTAGTACTGAATTACTGATGCTTAAGTTTCCTGAATTAAGCTTTCCGCATTAATTAATTATCGGTGGAAACTTCAGAAATTTGGTTGCAGAAGCTCATAGTCGAGGCCAATTATTGATTTTATCGTTGAAGTTGCCAGAGTACAATTGAGAAGGCAAGGCTAAAACACCAGGTAGTATGTTGGAATGAAGAGGAGCTTGAGCTAAGGCAGATGATCGCGTAACAGCAGAGGTCGAGACAAGTTAAATTCACCAAGCATTTCACGGCAGTCTTATTTTAACTTGGTCAGTTGGTCGCTTCACTTAACCTTGAAGCGATAACAATAAACTTCGCTTCTTTTAAGTTAAACCGATTAATCCTCTACGTTTTTATGCGTCAATTGACTGATCACTGTCTTTAGGCATTAAAAGAATTTGTCGAAAGCAAAGAACCGCATTAGCGAAATGAAAATAATTTACAACAGAGAGGAGGAAACTTCAGGGCTCTTCTTAAAGACCAGGGTGAACAAGAATCAAACATACTACTACTGTAGGAGTGTATGATAAAATTGGAAAAAATAATGGAGGTGCGGGGAATCGAACCCCGTGCCTCTCGCATGCGAAGCGAGCGCTCTACCATATGAGCTACACCCCCTGAGTGATCTAATTGCATGATTATTATTATATTACTGGTTGTTCGAGGATGGTAGACAAGTCTTCCAAACACACCTTTTCTTTTTCATAAAAGTAGGAGTAAAATATAGTAGTAATCATTATATTTGTATACGGAGAAATTTCATTCCAGTCATTTGTCTATCTGTTTATTTTGGGGATCAACATAAAAGTTAAACAAATTAACATTATCGTTGCCCATCAAATCGTCCATAATAATACAAAAAGGATAAACTACAAATATTGATAGGAAAAGACTAGTCATCGCTAACATTTAGAATTAATACTAACAAGATAGTTTAGCGATTAATTAGGGTCGAACCCAAAGGAAGAACCTTTAGCTAAAGACTTGATTTCAAACTATTGATTAACCACTAATTAAGACACTACAAAAAAAATAACGACTCAATCACAGATTAAGACTCACCAATGATTTTTTTTTTTTTTTTTGCACAAAAAATGATTAATTACAATGGTAACAAGTAGTGAAAATAAAAGAAGTTTTGAGAAATTCCATGACAAAACAATAATAAAGATGAAGACTTTAACAAAAGAGACAATATAACAAATATTTGGTATGCAATAGACCATTAAAGGGATGGAATTACCCCATATACAAATACCCAAGCAATTACTACTTCCTAAGCAATAAAAGTTCTCTCCTTTATCCTAAGTTAGAGTAACCTATCCTACCTATATGGTTACCCAAATAAAATCCCCAAGAGGGTTTGCATACAAGAGCATTAAGGATTAACACTTTGGAAAGCCTAATCCAACCAACTAAAGGTTAGCTTGCAATCCCTGCTCATAAAGATACCAACTTTAAGACAATATCAGTGTTCAGAACTCACCCTTCATCGACGACCGGTTTGACGGGGTTTGAGCTTAGTTTGAGATGGGCGGAGTTCTTTCATCCGATTAGCTACGGGGAGGACTATTGGATGTGTGGTGACTACTTACTCGTGTTTGCAACGCTTTTGGACCATATGTGTTATCGGTCACGTACGAGAAATAAATGGAGATAAAGTTTGGGTAGAGAGTTGTTGTACTATCTTGCCGCAAAGGATCTCATTTGAAGATCGAAAACCTTGTGGTATATATGTACTATCATAGTCATTGGATGCGGCTGCATTCAAGAGGGCCGCCCGAGGATGTTCCTACGCTACCTCTTGATGCCACGTGGATGACGTACAGAGATACTAGTGTCCTACACCTTGAGACGTTATACGAAAAAAACATTAACCACTACTAGCACACTTCCATGGGATCGAAACCGAGAAGATATCGTGGAAGGCGAAATAACTCAAATGATGATGATTCAACTTAACTAAGTTTGTCATGTAATGATTTAAGAGTCTTTATTTATTTTAAGTCAATTACATTGTTTCTTTTAGTTGTAATATTATTGTAATATTTTAAGTTCAAACTCAAAAATATATAACTGTTTGATCTTTCAAATTTCACGTGATGATTTATGAGTCTTTATTTATTTTAACTCAATTTTCTTCTAATTGCATCATTATTTCAAATATGTAACCGTTTAAATTCAAAAAACCTAACCGTTTGAAATTAAAAAATAGAAATCACTCAAAGTGATAACTTAAGTACCAAAATTAAAATAAAAACCATAGAATATTCATACAAAGAGTTACAAACTAAAATAAACTAATCCTGATCATCCTCGTCGTCGTAGTACATACGCATCTGCCTAAACAACTCATCAAGATGAGCTATTTGACTCTCCCGATCGGGTTGTTGGTAGACTATCCTAAAATGACGACTAAGAGATAGGGCAACCTCTGGCTCCTCATGAAGAGGAAGTGAACGAAACTGGACGCGATGTGATGGGGGGTAGAAGTACGGGTGAGAAATCTCCCGATACCAATCCATATACCCAGGAGCAACTTCGAATGGCATCACCGCTGCAACTGACCGATGCGGCAAGACTAAGTTTTAACTCTCCAACCCCCACATCCTATCGACATCTTCTCCAAACTCAAGCCTATACATGCCCTTCGTCGGGCGGTACTCAAAAGATGGGATTTGCATCGGAGACGGGACTACCTGACGAAATCCAAACTGGCGCATGCACCGATCGGGCTGGCACGACTCTAACATATCAAAAAATCTGATAAAACCCGTGTAAAGAGACACCTTACAAGAAGCCTGGGGATGGACCCCAAAAGGATTCCATTGGACATGCTCCGCCCCAAGCGCGTCTAAACTCTGACGATACATTTGCAACATCTTCTGATCACCTTTACGCCTAGGCATGTAGGCCCAAGCCTCAACTAGTGGTCTGCCATCAAAATAGCGTCCCGCGGCGGGTCGGAACTGGGGAAAGTACTCGTATATCCATGCCTGTAGCAATGGTAGACAACCGCTAAGACTCGAGGCATCTCGTCGCAATGCTATCCCTAACTGTCGATACAAGTAAGCCAAACAGCCGGCCTCCCAAGCATAATCACCAATCCGATCAAGATCATCAAGCAAGGGCAACAACTGAGCCATCACCCTATCATCTGACATGTCCATGAACAAAGTCTGTCCCAATAACATCAAGAGGTACGCCCGAAAAGAGTCATACTCGATCCCATCCTTGACAACCTCCCTTAACACCGACGTCAAGATACCACCGTTCTTATAAACCCATGGTGACACCTCAGAAATAGGAACTCCCAAAAAGCAAGTTATCTTCACCTTCAAACTCACATGCTCCCTCAAAGAACCCTCCTCTGTCTCAACCATATCATCCACACACACCCTAGCAACACTAACCCGTATACCAAGAATCTTCTCCACATCGTGGAGCATGATACTAATCTCTCCAAAAGACATATGGAAAGTGTTAGTGTCTGGATGCCACCTCTCTATAAATGCAGGTTATCGTCTAAACCGATGGTAAAACACTCCTTCAAAACACCAAGCCCGCTCCGACTAACCCTAGCGGCAACCTTATCAGAGAGCCCAATCCCTCTCATTTTTCTCACACAAGTCGACCTCTCATCGCACTTAATCCACGATCTCAACAGTGCAAATTCAGGCTTAGACCAACTGGAAAACGCTACATGTCCACCAAAGCTCCGTAAGACGGAAGTGTTACAAGGCCCACCATGAACAAGACCGGTAAGGACCCAAGAAGTGTCCCTCTTCACCTTTGACCTCCCCATGCTCGAGGAAGCCCCCTTAGTACTTGAATAGCAGCTTAAAGTATCCTCGGCCACCTCGTCCTCCGACCTCTCGTTCGACTGCCCATTCTCTCCAACATGTCGAACATTGTCCTTTATCTCCCGTGAAAACTCTGTCTCCGAATCTCCACTAGCAACGTGACCGGAGGTAGAAAACGTGACGATCCCGCCAAATGTACGGTGAGGGAGTACCATAATGTTTTTTCCTCGGTCTCCTCGATCTCCCATCTACATTAAACAAGTGAAAAATGTTACAAACTAGCATTATCGATTAAAAAAACAACAAATAATATATTGTCAAAGTCTATTTATATTATGTATATGGCCACAAATTATTAAATTTTTGCCACGAATTATTTTTTTAGAAAAAAAGAGAGAAAATATTCTAAAAATTTATATCATTAAACAAAATCACTAAAATTTAAAGTTAATTATTGTTTTGATGTTTAATGATTAATTAATTTACTTTTAAAATGAAAAATCAAATTTTAATGATTGTATTAATGATACAAATTTTTTCAGCATTTTTTTCTTAAATAAATACATGATGATGTGACTTACTAAAAATCTCTCAAAAGAGAATGATGTGATATTTGGTCATGTTTTTTTTTTTTTTTTTTTTTTTTAATATATAATAGTTTTGAAACTCGTGGAAATACAAAGAACGTGTACGATTATAATTATAAATTATAATGAGATGTTATATTGATTAATTAACTTGTATAATTGAAGGAACAATAAGAGGATAATAATGCTTACCTTTTTATTGATTAATTAACATATATAAATACTAATTACAATAAGATAATCTAGGCTATAAATATATAATATTGGAACTAATTTACAATTAAATCATAAGGGAAATAATAACATATATCTATCACTAATAAATCATCATGGTATCTAGATGTCATCGTGAAATAAAACAAAATTCCCTTTGTAGTTAATAACCACCATTTTGCAAAAATATTTTACAATTTTTCTTGATAGCATCCTACTAACCCTACTTAGGAATTTATCACTAAAATAATCAAATTAATTAGTCAATTGAAAAACTTCACAGTTTTGCGTATATAAATTAATGTTCAATCAAAAGCTCAGAGTTTGATTTGGTAATCAATTTACTATGAAAATTTAGAAATTATGGTGAAAATCAAAATAAAAAAATATAAATTATATGAGAATAGCGGAAGTAGACGTACCATATTTATTGATGAAGATCCAAAACAAAAATCTTGGTTGTGAAAATAGGGGTCTTTATAAGAGATAAGAAAGACTAATATAGTAGTAGCAATTCTTCATCTCCTCTATTAATTATGTAAATTTTAATGAGATTAAATGAACATTTAATGAGAAATGGTATAAATTTATATAAAAAATGGTTGATGTTTTATATTTCGACTTTTGGTTATCTTTGATTTAAGTTAGCACGTAAACTTTGTAATAATATCTCTCTTAATTATGTATAATAACATTTTTGTCTTCTTAATTATACATTGAAGAGTTCTAATGACCTAGCATTGCCTCATGTCACAATATTATGCTCAATCTAACCTTTTTTTTTTTATGTTATTACTAGTTCTGTTACCCGTGAAATTCACGGGGCTTTTATAATTGGTGGCCTTAATGTGTTTCGATTGTGTTCCTGTAAAAGTTGTTCATAAATTTTCACTTAATATTTGTTAACAATGAGGATATCATTTGAACCTACATATCTCCATTCTTTAGTTACATAAAGATTTTCTCTATTAAATTCCAATCATTTGTTTTATAGACATTGTGCCATTTGTGAGTATCATATTCAAACATGTTAATTTAATCTTTGTCGAGAAATATGTAAATTTAATAAATTTATTAATTTACTATAGGTGGTGGAAATGGAAGACATGAAAAAGACGATCGACACTGATACGCACAAGTTTGTCTAGCCAATATTTGTTATATTGGTTTCTGACATAGAAGTTTTAGGAAAATTAATTAAAGCGGCCAAGAGAAGTAGAAGTTCCCTGTTGGTTCGTTTTTACAGATCTTGTATGCAATTTGCCTCAATTGAGGATGTCGAAAGAAGCTGACGTCACTATTCATTTTGCAAAGAAAGTAACTGCTATCATCCAGGATATTAGGAGCTCTATACTAGTGCACAAGACAAACAAGAGGAGGAGAACCAATTATTAGTACTATAAATGTAAATCTATATGCTTGTGTTGGCATTTTTTACTTGCATTTTGTATGGTAAGCAACTAAGCATTTATGACATTCTTCCATTGGTCAAAATTATTTCAAGTTGTTGACTTGGCTTCCATAGTAATCTCCTCACACCTTATAGATTATGTAAAGCTTCCTAGCTATAGATTTGCCCACTTCGATTGAGCTTTTTTAATAGGCTAGTACTGAGAAAGGCTATTAGCATTTAATTGACGTCTATTATGCTTTAATTCATAAGCTTGGTGTTGCTCCGGTGGTGTGTTGATGGCGCGGTCGTGCGGTGCTCCGATATCGTGCTTTTCTATATATAAAAATAAATGAGATCTTCAATATTGTGCTTAAATTTTATGTAAAACTTGGTACTTTTTATTTTTCACTTTCAACAACTTTTTTAAAAAATAAATAAATATGTCATTTGTATTGTACTGTTTTTTTTAAAGGTGAACTGTACATGCAATTTTTTCTTCTTAAAGAGAGTGATATTTGAAGTTTTCTTTAACTTTAGTAATTGTATTTGGGATCCTTAGATTAGGAATTTGTAATTTGTTCTTTTTGTTTGTTCATATTGCATGAGAAAATTTATCAAAGCAAATGTATAGTGTATGGTTTTATATTAATGAAAACTTAATAATAATGTATGAAATCTAGAGAGGAGAAGGGAGAGATGAGAGAGGATAATTAATTCAGCAAGTAGAACGTGGGAGACAATTTCAAATTAAAGATTTTTCACTCCCTAGAAATCAGGGACCAATAGGAGGCAGCTAAATATTTTAACTTTTATAGAAAGAAGATTAAATTTGAATTTATAATTTCTACGTATTTTTATAAATATGTTGATTTTTTATATTATTTTTGTAGTTAGTAATTGTATTATGTTTTTGCGTAATTAAAAGAATGTTGTTACCCTAATTATTAATACAATTGTTTAGAGCGAAACTTCATGCTTCCTATTGTCAATTTTTTTTTACCGTGACGCTCGGAGATACTCCCTCATATTCACTCATTTCTTTCCTCTTTCCTTGTTGGGTAAATCAGATTTTCTTCCCTCTTTCCTTTTTTTTTTGTATGCTAGGTTGTGTGTTTTATACATTATTTGAGGATGAGTATATATTGAAATCAACTCGTTCTTAATTACACTTGTTTCTTATCAATATCAAGTGTGATTGAAGTCATGCTCATATTTTTTTATGAAACCGTAATTTGATAGGCAGAATCAATCTAAAATTTTTTGCAGTTATTCAATTAGGCGAAATGAGGGGTTAGTTTATTTGTGAAAAGTAATAATTTGTGATTAGATTAAAGGGGTAAATGTTACTACTAACAAAAGGTTTTCTTAGTGTTGGACTTGAATATTGGCCTTTCATTTCTAAATTTCAGTTAATGAAATATACTCCGTATTGTATTAAATAATTTTGCATCTTTTGTCATACACCCATACTAATTTGAACAAATTTAATTAGAAGCTTGACACATGACATTAAACTCAACATGTGACATTAAGTAGTCATTTTAGATACCTTTTAATTAGTTATAGATACCTTTGATGAACAATTTGATCATTTACACGAAATTTGGCTCACTTGCCATATACTATAATAATAATTGTCACCCTTATCTTTCTTCGGTTTTTGTGTCAAAACCAAAAGTAAACAAATGACTATGATTGAGAGACTATCTAACTACGTAGCCTATTTTACCAGTAAGTAGACTATACACTTGATATACTAATACATCATATGGTGTAGTAGTCTCTAAGAGCATGTACAATAGAGAGTACATTTTCATCCTCTTATTTTTTCTTTTACTCTCTTATTTTTTGACACATCAATTTCTCTATGACTCACATTCATTTCCACAATGTCCATCCTCTTCTTATGTATTTTTTTTCACAATGGAGAGGATCCTCTTATCCATTCTCTACCATTTTAATTATATTTTAACATCTATTAAATGCAAAAAATAAAATGTAAATATTAAAAATGGGAAAATATAATTGAATAGTTGGTACAAGGGTCAATGTTTCACTTCCTCTAAAATTAGTGGAAGTGGAGAACATCCTTCTTCTAAGAGGATGTGCTATGCATTCTCCATAATGGAGCGGAGCTCCTCTTAGATGAGAGAGAGTGCTAAGATCATCCACAATAGAAAGGACATTCTCTCTATTGTGGAAATAAATTGGGTGTCCTCTTGTATAGAGGAAGATAGGAGTTTCCTCTACTTTTAGAGGAAAGGAGACATAAGCCCTCGTGCCCACTAGCTAATGTATATATGCCATGTGGATAATAGCTCCTATTATTTTTTATTTTATTTTTGTAGAAGATGGAAAAAAATTACTCAACTGTTATTGTTTTATGTTTGTTTTGATGCATTCATTTATGCTATACGTTAATTATTGTTGTCTTATGTTTATTTTCGGGCATTATTGTATGCTTTATTTGGTGCATAGTGCATTCATGCATGCCAATCCGTCTTGCTTGTGATGGAGGTATCCGTCACAAGCTTGTGACGGGTCGAGAATAGTACCATTTAGATGGTAAATAGGGTAAACCGTCGGATGGGACGAGAAAGAGGCGTCACTTTTATGTTTACATAAAGCATGATTTGACAAGTCAGATTAAAAAAAGAATAAATACTCTTATATTCCCAATGCCCTTTTAATATCATCCGCCTCATTCATTTTCAACCCATAATTTTTACAGTCCCATCATAATTTTTACACACTCTCTCAAAATCTCTCATCTATCATCATAAATCCTTCATACAAATCGACCAAATCACAAAACATCATCAGATGGTGACCAAACAATCAGCAAAAAGGCAACCGGCGAAGAAGAATACTCGATCTCTAAAGGAAATAGATAATGTCGGAGGAGGTTATTTTTTTTTCGTGCATTTGATTTTACCATTATTTATTTATAGGTTTGGTTATGGAAAAAAAAATGGACACATATAATGGATTATATGTTGTTTTTCAGTTTACAGTTTTGTCAAAGTGATTTGTCCATGCTTTTATTTATGGGTTTAGTTATGATTGTAAATGTTTTTGTTCATGGTTTATAAATGGCCACATGAAAGTGATTTGTCAAAGTGGTTTGTAAATTCTTTGAATTTTATTTGTCTTGGTTTTGTATGTTTCGGATCTTAACATGACCATAAATTAGTCAGTGATGTTGCTGGATTACATTCTTTGTTAAAATAGGTACAAGTTTTGTATTTGTTTAATGTGTTGTTTGTAACCACTATAGGATTCAATGTGTTACTTGTGACCATTTAGTGTTAATTGTTGGTTGTAACCACTTTAACTCTCGATGTCGTGTAAATTAAACGGTCACAATGTGTGTTTTGTAAGATTTGTACCTTTACATGTTCTTAAATTAGTCAGTAATGTTGGTTGAAGCATTCGTTGTAAAAATAGGAACAAGTTTTGTATATGTGTAATGTGTTATTTGTAATCACTTTATGATTCAATGTTGTCATGTCAGAAAAAATTGGGTGTCTTTACAAGTTATGAATGTGTTATTTGTGACCATTTTAAAGGTCCTTATTGTATTACAAAAATGGTGTCAAAGTCAGTTAAAGTGGGTATATTTTTTGTGTGTTTCTTCACTTTACATTTACTGGTTTAATATTAATGCTGAAATAGTCACTTCTCCATTTGAAATGGTTACATTTTGAGATAAGTGGTAAGAAATAACAAGATACCAATTTAGAATTGTTTTTTTGCATTAATAATGTTATTGACTATGGTTACATATTGAATAAAGATATGATCATAAGAACATGTTAAAAAAATTAGCTGGTATGGTTAGTCTATTAAAATGTAATACGTTTGTAGTTTAAAGTTGTTAGACACTATTTAAAATCATATACTTTGTTTCCACTACTAATATAAAAGTGATAACATATTGTATTTTAATTGGTAACATACATTACGTTACCAGTTTGGAGTTGTTTGTTTACATTGAAAATGCAAAGAGTGAACGTGTAGTGAACGCGTGGAATACTTTTCCGAATTTGTTGAGAAATGAAATATGTTGCTAATTTGTAATAGTTGATTACAAATTTGAAATATGTTGATAATTTGCAATAGCTTATTTTTCAGCGTTGATTTGTGTTTCTTATATGTTATTAAATTTGTTTGATATGTAATTAGTTTTGTTTGATATGTTATCAGTTTTGCCCAAATTTAGCAAGAGGTGTACTCGAGCAGTGGTAAAAAAAGGTGCAACAAGTAAAGGTGATTATGACAAGGGTATTAGGGGCAAGACTCGGTGATAGCGCTTGGAAATGTTCATATTACGTATTTTGGTTTTGTGGTTTGATGAACAGTGTTTTTCTTATATGTATAGTACTTTGGTAAGCCAGTGACTTAATATGGGTCTAATTTATCCATATGTTTGTGCATTTGTATATAATAATGTTACCATCTTAGTTAGAATTTGTAACCATTTTACAAAATGTATTACAATATGCAACCATATTAGTCAGAAATGTAACCATATTAGCCAGAGTGTATAATCATTTTACGATATATGTTTTAATTAGATTTGATTAAAGGGTAACATATAAGAATACGAATGGTAACGTGGGCGTATGTACATAAAATGTAACTAACTTAGTCAGTATATGTAACCATTTTACAATATGGTTGATTAGATTGGAAATATTTTTAAGATAATGACATACTTCGTATATGAATACAAATGGTTGCATGAGTGTATGTGTTTAAAATGTTACCATCTTAGTCAGAATATGTAACCATTTTACAAAGTGTTTACAATATGTATACTAATATTAGTCCGAATGTTACCATATTACTGATGGTATGTAATCATTGTACAATATGTTTTATTAGAATTGAAAGAATCTTAAATTGGTAACACGTAAGAATACTAATGATGACACGGGAGTATTTGCATCTCACCATGTTTGTTAGAATATATAGCCATTTTTTATTATGTTTGAGTTTATTTGAATCTGGACGTTTGTTTGCATAATATAGTCACTATATTTAAGCACAAATGTTCGCACAATTTGTCAATATATTATCTATTTCGGAATGAGAACATATTCGATAAGGATGTGAACAGTATAGGCATATACATTGTCATTGGTTACCGACTTCAAAATGATAACAAAGTGTACACTTTGCAAGATTACTTTACATATACAATCCCATAGGTAATTCCCTTTTTTAATGGTAACAAATTGAAAAAACATATGAACATAATTTGTAAAATATACTGTCATAAGTAGTACACAATGAATTACAACTTGTTTACATATTTATCCATTATGTTATCAGTTTCAATATAATTACAGTTTGTATATAGGTTGACAGGGTGACATAATGAACAAAACTATGAACATTCTTAGAATATATGACTACATATTCTTAGAATATACGCATTTCCTAAAATGATACAATTAGTAGAATGCATTTGCTAGCAATAATACAATCAGAGTATATATGATTACATAATCATTCGTAATAAAATGTCTTTCCTAACATTAAATTATTTTACAACAAAACTTCATTTTTGAGTGTCCTTGCAAATAATGAACAAATTAGTCAAATATACAGACATTAACATGATATATGCGGTTCTTGAAAATGACACAATTAGTATAATGCCTCTCCTAACATGAAACTATTCTCCAACATTACTTCATCTTTAAATGTTCTTGCTTGGTAAATTTAGAAACAATGGAAAACATTGTCATGATTTGTCATCAGTTTTATCCTTTAACAAGGAAATCTAGCAACAAAAGAAAATGCATTCAACATTAATTTATCCCCCAAAACAAAAAGGAATAATTCACAAAACAAAAAAAATCGGATTTGATGGAATAAAAACAACCACAAAATCGGAAAACAAAATTTGGGTTCCTCTTTTTTTTCGTTTTAACAAAAGTAATATTTTAATATATGAATCTCAATAATAATTTTAATAGTAAAAGTAAAAATATAAACCACACCCAATGTTTACCTTTAAATTTCATTAAATCTAAACATTCAAATGGACACTATAAAAAGAAAAAAAAACTCAACATTTACCTTTAATCTCATCCTCTAAAGCAATAAAATTTACACATTCATCCATCATTTTTTTCTTTTTAATTTGATGAATTTTAAAGTGGGATTTTTCAGAAATTTTGGGATGTAAAAAATGAAAAATGAAAAGAAGGGGGATGTTTTGTGTAGGACAAAAAATTGAAAAATTGAAGTGATGTTGGATGTTTTCTGAAGGATGAGAAAATGGTGTGTGGTTGTAGGAAAGCATACACACTTAACCATGATTGTTGCATTTAATGCTTACAAATTATTAGAATTATATATTGCCTATAAGTACAACACTAGTTGCCTACTCCCTTTTCTTATTCAGCCCACTTGCACAATTATCCGCCCCATTTCCTTCTTATTTGATATGTATCCAACCCGTCGCAAGCTTGCGACAGGTAATGCCGTCCCAAATGGGAATTTGTGCTAGGAGTATAGTCTTATTTGTGGATAATTGATAGTCATTTGTATATGGGTGGTTAAGTAGAATAATAATAGGTTTTACATTAATACTTATTTAAAGTAATTTTACACACATTGACACATATTTGTGATGAAAACAAAGGAAAAAAAACCCATAATTACACAATTGTATACATATAGAAAAATATACTACTTTGTATTAATTATTATCGTCGCTTCTAGCAAAGTTACGAGCCTACCTTTCTCAAACTTACTTAAATAGCTTTCGTATAGGTGGAAATCAGCAGCACTGTGTTGGGTTTCTTAAACTCGTTTGAGATGTATTTAATCATATTATCATATTTAAGTGGTAGATCTTAGCATGCATGATAAAATAAAGGAGAAAGGAGAAGAAGAATGTCTCCTTACAAGGATAGGTTACACGGTTTTGGGCACCAACAAAAGTCTCCTTCTTTTGTTAGTTCTTGAGCTTAAAAGATGTTGGATGATCTTCCTCAACCTCCAAGTATAGAAGGCCTCCAATGGTAGCACCCAAGACAACCCAACTTAAAACTAATAAGAGATTTTT
>JAOWBH010175722.1:0-10345 GCA_028566215.1 Silene coronaria
CACCAATCCTAAGGTCAATAAGTGTCAATTGGACACAAAACAATGGGTTGCCCCTGAATCAAAGAGTCCAAAAGTAGGTATAAAATTAATGAGAAAAGTACCTGAGACTACGTGAGGCTCGTCTTCGGCCTCTTGCTTCCCCATGGTAAAGAGTTTGCCACTAGCCCTTAGTGCCCCTTGCACCGTGCTCACCAAGGTAGTCGGTCTAGCCTCCGAAGCTTGCCCAGTAAGGATCGTCCTTTGAAGAGGAGCCCCCCTCACAAAGCTCTCCCGCCCATTTCCTCCTTGGTTTTAATTTCTTTGATTCCACGTTCCGGTGTTGTGGGAGGTAGTGAAGCTTTGGGTTGGTGTTTGGTAGGACCCTTCTTGATTAATCATTTTGTTGGTCCGTCCTCCAATGCTAGTACAATCCGCTCTCTTGTGGCCTATACCTCCACAGTTGAAACACATAATGTTTCCACCCTCACTCATGGCTCTCCCGCCACCCTTAGCATATCTAGGCCTCAGTCTCCGCCTTTCGATTCTCACCTTCCCTCTCCTTCGCTTATTTGGTTACTTCAATTAGTCTTTCGGCATTGCCGGCCCGAATGTACACATCCTTGACGCTCGTTAGCCCGCGGTGATTTTCCCTAACGCTTTATAAGATAAGCCCTTCTCAAATTTCAAGGCCAAGTGAGCTTGGCTCAAATTAAGGTCTTTCCCATAGGTGTAAAGCTCTTTGAACCTCATGTAGTACTCTTTGACGGTCATGCCTTCCACCATCATAAAGCTATCGAATTCGCCACGAAGGCGGCAATGAACATGCTCCGGAATGAATTCAACACGAATTTCCGCCTTGAAATTGGCCCAAGGAATGGTCGGGTGCCCATTGGTCTTGTAGTAGTCCCGCACCGCTTCTTTCCCATGGCTCCACCAAGTTTTCGCCGGTCCGGAGAGGTAGAAAGTGGCTTGCTCCGCTTTTAGGTCATCGGGGCATTGGACCACATCAAATATGTTCTCCATTTCGCGTACCCAATTATTGAACTTACTCGGTTAACCCTTCCCTTTATATCTCGTGGGGCGGAACCGATTCATAGCCATAGTAAGGTACAAAGTGCTCGCCTCCCTCGCTCGAAGGGCCTCCATGAGAGCCGTGTTCTTGGCCCAAAGCCTTGAGATCTCTTCCTCGAAGTCACGGTTCACTTCCGGGTTCGATTGTGCTCTCCTTGTTGGCGGCATATTGCCTTCAAAAGCCAAGGGAAACATTAGAGTAGTCTCATCACGGAAGTCAAAGCACAATTGACTTGCCATTTGGGACCAGTCGGGCTCTCACTCGGTCGAGTGGGCCTCCCACTTGGTCGAGTGCCCTCTATACTCGGCCATGTGCTAACCTTCCAGGGAATTTTTTGAGTCTGCAGTGACTTTCACTCGGTCGAGTACGAGTGTCACTCGGTCGAGTACGAGTGTCACTTGGTCGAGTACGAGTGTCACTCGGCCGAGTACATCACCACTCGATCGAGTCCCTCATCCACTACGTCAAGTGTCAAGTTTACAGGACTCCCCAAGTTTCCCCATCCCATCCACTCAGTCGAGTGGCATGGGTACTCGGTCGAGTATCCTCTATTCGGCCGAGTTTCCTGCGTACTTCACCAAATTTTTGGTCTCAAATGCGTATTCATTGCCCCCGGCTCTTATACACATAATTACGCTATATATAATACACATACGCACTAGCATAGAGTCCCCCAAGCTTTCGGTCTAAAATGCATATTCATTGCCCCCATAGGCTTTTATACACATAATTACGCCATATATAATACACATACGCACTAGCATGTGCAATAGAAAGAAAACTAGCAAGTGAGTGATATCCTACATATGTATCAATCATTCCGTCTTTTCATGTAATCACATAGGTGTACCAATCAAACATCACATAATTCACCATCATACTACTCCAATATATATATAAGCATCCTATTTATGCACAACAAAACACACATACAACTATTATGCACAAAAGAACGCCCCCTTATAGTTTCCCCGCGTAGTGACTCAAGAGGACAAAGGTACAAACTTGAGACGTCTCCCAAGCTTGCCCCTAGCCCATACCACTCAAACTGGGTTCATTTTAATTGATACACCTATGTTCATGGGGTTCACTGGTTAGGCTCCAAAATTGAACGCTCTGATACCACTTTGTAACACCCTCATTAACCGAGAGGCCACAAATAAGGCAATCTTGGTCAATAGAAGGGTCACATGCTTCGTTTCCCGAGTTTGTGGTGCGAACTATTCAATCCAAAGCAATTTATCATAAATAGTAAATGATGGTAATCATACATTAATCCAAAATAAAGTACCAATACCAACTACTCAAGCTAATATCGTAATGTCTACTACATAACATCTACTACTACAATGTCTTAATACTAATTCATCATAAGTACAAAAATAGTGGCGACGTCGTCAAGACCGCTCCAAAGCCCAAGGAACCGCATGCCATGCATATCTATACATGTCAAGCCACTTCTCCGCATATGAACGAAAATCATCATGTGGATCACCATAGATTTCCAAAACCGTTAGCTTTGCTAGTTGAATGAAATAATGAAAACATGTGAATGATATGCAATGTGACAAATGCAATGCTGCAACAAAGGAAGGATATACCGAACCACCACTCCTCCTTCAACCACACAGGTGACGGCATCACAACGCCTCCACCCACAACCCAGACTGCAGTCCAAAAAAAGTACCGGGACGCACCCAAGCACGGGGGACAGCAGCCAATCCCCACCTAAACCCCGCTCGACGCACGAGCGACCCGGAATCATTAATGTGCACATCCCCCTCCGTGATGGGAGTCACGAGGGGCGAAACTCGGGGGTGAGACCGTCTCTCAACGGCTCACAATAAACCACCACACACCGCTCCACCATCAACCACAGTCACAGTACAACAACAATCATTAATCAATCTCATCATATCAACATCAACATTAACATAACCAATTAATCATAACAAGAAACAATAACTGAATACTGAGTAGGATAACCTACCTCGCAATCGACATCGGTATTCGCATCGACTAATCCACACATGCAATCAACGTCGACTCACGAGCTAATCCTGTATTCCCCGCTCCAAGGTCAAGGCTCCATTAGAGAGAGGGGGAGAGAGTAGAAATGATTTGGGGAAGTCTACTAGGGTTTTGGAGAGAAAGGAGGGAAAGAAAGAAATAACGGAAACTGAAATATGTCACGTCCCTGAATCTTAAAATAACATTCCGGAGTCGCCTAACTCGGCCGAGTAAAACACCCACTCGGCCGAGTCAAGGACACTCGGCCGAGTCAACTCACACTCGACCGAGTTGGTACAACTCGGTCGAATTCCTACTCGAGTAGCCTCTCCAAAAGACCCCATAGAGTCTGTATTCCAATCCAGGCCCATCAACGGGTGTCCTAGTATACCGGGTATTACAGGTTCAACCAAAAATACGAAAAACAATTTAGGGAGACTTACAATGCAAAGGCAAGAGCGCGACGGAGAATCCAAAAATCGAACGAATGAACAATGCTAATGACTATTAGAGTGATTAGAGGAGAAATAAGGGTTTAGAAATGAATATTACGAGTGAAATGACGGAATGAAGTATATATATCCTCCCCTAATGACCCTAATTAAAACCGCTCGATTTTCGAATTCAAAACGCGCACTCGGCCGGGCCTAAAAGTCACTCGGCCGAGTAAGCCCTACTCGATCGAGTACTAATGTACTCGTCCGAGTTGCTCGACTCTAGAATGCTCCCCAAACACAACTAACCCAAATACACGGTCGAGTTAGCCCAACTCAACCGAGTGCTCCGCTACTCGGCCGAGCTCTAAGTTACAAAAATACACAGTATTATAATCTCCCCCTCCCCCCTCCCGGAATGAACTTCGTCCTCGAAGTTCACACCCAAAGCAAAAGCCAACCAGTACCAAAAACGCAAAAGACACTATAAGACTACAAAATATGCTAGTCCACCACTCCGATTCATTCCCGTACTAACCATTACGATTATTGTATCGAAAAGAGAGTAAAATATAATTGCCTATTATTATAAAATACGATTACGATTATTGTATCAAAAAGAGAGTAAAATATAATAAAGAAGACTTTTATGAATATGATCATTAAGGTGGTCTTGTAAATAAAACTATTGGACACAATCTACGAAATAGAAATATGTAGATTTATTCACTCCAACTCGTTTAATGTCCGATCTACAATGAATAGTTGAATAACAAATTTAAAAGTGACGTTCAATCCTATAATTATAGCTATGTACTCCCTCCTATTCATTATAACCCTCCCTAGTCCCTATTTCCATTTCCGTCTATTCACAATAACTTCCATATTTCCTTTTTTGGTAAGTGTTTGTGTGGTTCAAATTAATTGTAGGGTGAGGTAGTGTGTTTGTGTGGTCCAAATTAAATTATATGGTGGGGTAGTGTGTTTTCTTAATTCTTGTGCAAAAATGAAAGAAGAAGGTTATTATGAATATGAGGGAGTAGTTGTTACTCTAATATATACGACTGTAGCTAAAAAATGATCAACTAATTCTATTGAAAGTGCGACAACGCTCTAAATAAAGACCCACAAATAAAAATAGGAGTAGAATCAAGTAATATTTTTTTTAGTAAGTATTATCCCTTAATGTTTTATTTTTAATCAAATTAAATAATCCAAATATATATACTAAATAAAATTAATTGTACAAATGCCACATGGAATAAAATTACTTCAAGAGAATTGAGTAAGGTATTAAAATGCATTTTTAAAATTATTACACCACAAATCTAATGATTTCAATTTATAAATTCTCTCAATTATTTTTTTTTTTGTTATGAAAGTGATAAAAACGTTTTATAGTTTTGTTTATACGTAGTATAGCCTGTATGAGTCTCAAATAATAGTAGTAATAAAAGATTTATCAGTTTATAATTTTATACTCGTATTATTTATATTTTAATTAAAAACTTATAGTTTAGAGTTTAGTGATAAATTATATAATTTGATAAAATTGTTAATTTTAATGAAATTCATTATTTTATAATCAAAAATATTTTAATTATTAACTTCCTTATTTAGTTAATACACTTAAATAATGATCACTACTTTCAACATTTAAAAAGATTCTTTTTAGAGGGAAAATATGTGAACTCACCTATTCATTTAGTAGATAAAATAAAATATAAAATAGGGGATGTCAAAATAATTATTGCTTCTTTTTTGCTGGACTTTTGTCCTCGTCGGTGGGTAAATTTCTTATGAACTTTGTGTGAGATTCATTCTTCTATTTGAGAGGTTTATATATCTATTGATATGGTGGTGCAACGAGTGCCGAATAATTGTGTACAATTAGTTAAATTAGGCAAAATTCTTTGTTTTTTCTTTTAATAATATCAGATTTTATAGAACCCCTTTAGATGATTGTATGAAGAAACAATGATACTCCGTATTATATAGAGGCTATGCAAAAGTGAATTTACTTAATACTGATCTTTGTTTTAGAAAGAGTGCATTTTGTTCACGAGGCCTTGGTTGTATGAGTTGGAATTAGTGTAACTATTATAAATATTCAAATGACAAAATAACATAATGTTGGTAATAAGTGCATAATTATTTATACAGAGTACTATTTATACATAATTCTGTAATGTAACTTGAAGAAAATTTTAACATGTTCCATAGTATTTTTATCTTTTCTTCGCATTATACTACAACTTACACACAATAAATCAAGGAAAATGTAACCTTGGTGCGGTTTCATACATATGTTACGAATTTAAAAAAAATAAAAAGAATAGAAAAAGAATCTGTTGAATCGGAGAGTATTATCGATAACCAAACGTGTAAGGAAAATGAAAATATACAGTCAGGCTACATTGTAAATAAGGCTGGACTCAATTTAGTTGGTCCAAGGAGAGATAGAGAGTTGGGCCCATGAAGCAAGTCCATGTTATACTGCCTTTTGTTGAATTTTGATCTACCAACAATTCTCCTACAAGACCGTCTCATACCATAAGACGGGTTCAATAGAAGATTGTTGCCCAATAAGGAAGTTCGATAGAGTGAAATAATAAATAAAAGAGAACAACAACTCTCCTAAGACCGTTATATACCATAGGACGAGTTCAATATGAGAGAATAGCCCATCCCAAGGATTCTAGTTAGGGTTGTCCAAAAGTTCGGGCCAACCCGGCCCGACCCACCTCATGGGTCACATTTGGCCCGGCCCGGCCCGGCCCAACATGGCCGTCCGGGTCCCATTTCCGACGGCCCGAGCCGTTCTGACCTGGCCCCGCCCAAAACTCGCCTCTCCGGGACACCTTTGGCCCGGCCCGGACCCGGCCGTGCCGCACGGTTGAACCGCCCTAATTCTAGTTACAAAAGAAATAAGAAACTCAAACCAACGTAAGCAAGCCACAACCCACGAACTTCATCAACGTAATCCTCGTTCCCAAACATCCCACCGCCACCGCCACCACCACTACCACTGTAGCCTTTGCCCTCAACACCTGCAACCATGTTCGAAGGCAAAGACTAATCACCATCGTTACAACAATACTCGTGGTTTACCATCGCCTAACCGGCTAACCACCATCCCTTCCATCAACCAATTGTACACAAAAGAACGGAGTAGAACTCTGACAACGACCTTGATGTTGATCCCGATAAGCAGGTTTGGAACTTTTTATTGGAATGACAAATTTTTAACATTCCATTTTTTAGCTTCATAATTCACGATTCTAAATTGAAAACCTTTAGCCTTTAAGTTTTAAGCACCTTGTGACGTTCTTTTAATTAGCTCCATATTTTAAGTATTTAGCTTTACTTCCATAGATAAACTAAGATTTTTAGTTTAGAAACAAGTATAACTACTTTGACAATTAAATAGACGAATCGAAACTAACAAATAATATCGAAACGAATAAAAAACAGATGAAGAACTTTAGATTTGATCCACGAATCAAAAAACGTTAAAACTAATCTTAGAGTTGCTTCTTGTGACTCTCATCGTTTTCCCCTAATCTCGTCACCATCTATTCCATGAACCAATCGATATTTTAGACTCGTTTATGCTTACAATGACACAGGAAACATCTTAAGAGACTAGTTTACAATTACCCCCTGATTTCTACGTGTTTTTTTTAAGTCTAGAGTCTCTCCCTTTGTTACGACCAGTCGTCGAAGTCTTGGTGGCTGTAAGCTCTCAGTACCGTTTTGATAAGCTCTCAGTATGTGCATTGTGTCTTGTAACGTTACCAATCCCTATCGTAGCCTCTTTTCGTCTAACGATTACAAAAGAAGTATCTCAATCGACTTATTTACAACTACTCCCGGAGTTCTATCTCTGCTTTATAGAGAAGTGTGCGAACTTTTGTGGGGTATCGGTTCCAAATACCGAATGTTTATGAGAAGGGAAGTCAGCGGATAAGTCACAGGATTCGTATCAACAGTATTACACTTTCATACGAGAAAATACAGTAAATGAGATAGCGTCACCAAGTCACACCAAATTCTCGTAGCAGCCTGACCTCATGTACAACATGAAGGGGACTAAAATAATGAACGTTTTACCGAGTTTTGGTATCACCCGATGGCATACTAAGAGTCTAAGACACTCTTGATTTACTACGAATAATATAAAATTGAATGATTGACTTTTTTTTTTTTTTTTTTTTTTCCAATCAACGGTTAGCTCCTCCGTAATGAAAGAATTAACCTAAACCCACTATGCAAATAGAAACTCATACATGTATTCAATTATAGTGTACCAAAAAATAACTTTTGAACAACTTATTACTTAACTATCTGTCCAATTCATATGTTTTTTAAATTCATTAAAACTTAATTTTCCGATGACAATCAAACACCCCCTATACCGTGATATCCGGTCGATATGTTGGCATAATGCCACGTACCAAACTCTGCCAAAATGGTACAATGTAGAAGCTTGAAGATTACACGTTCAAAATGTTTTTGAAAGAAAAATCAGAGAAAAGTAGTGACAAATTATTACAGCCCTTCTTATACGGTGTACTACGTTGTTCTGTAAATTGTCAAAATTGACTAGTTTTAAGCCCGTACAAATTGTACGGGTATGCTTTTTAAAATTTGATATTTTTTTTTATATTAATTAATTATATCTTTTAAAATTTAATTATATTTATAAATAAAGTTTTAAAATAAAGTAGTAATAAAATCTCTCTACTTTTTGTCAAGTAATTTTTAATTAGTTATATAAATTTTTAGATTTAAATCCATAAATTTCGTTTGCAATTAGCGTAAATGATATATTAGGGACAACCGGTGGAGTAGTCTGATATGTGGTCTTGCTTAGCCAAAATTGAGTTTCTACCATTTAAAGCCAAAATTGAGTTTCTACTTTATTTTATTACTTGGGCGGGTTAATTCAACCCGAATTATAAAATTATTCGGATGAAAAATAAAACAAAATTAGTAAAATTGGACGCGTCTTAGATAGTTGCAATACCGTGCAACTATCAAACCTATTTCTCATTTAGTCCAACTCGTGCGCGTCTGTAGACCATTCATTTAGTCCATCTCGTGCGCGTCTGTAAACCATGCGCACATAAAATGAAATTTTTACCCGTGCACATAAAAAATGACGTTTTTACCCTATTTTCATTTAGTAGATATAACATATGCTTTCTCATTCAAATTCTATACAATTTTCTTTTATATATATTCAACCAATTAGAATGTATCTTTAATTTTGCACTTATTTTCATAGAAGTGCACCCTATTTTGCTTTCCATAATGATTTGTACTCGATTTATTAACTTTGACACCATTTTGGCTAAAATTTTCACAATAAACTTATTGTAGTTTCTCAAAACACATACTCTAATAAATACACGTTACACCTTTTAATATAAAACAAAACAAATTTTTATTTAATACGGGCCAAGCGTTATACATAAGATAAAAACAAAATGTATTAAGACGAAATAAAAAGAAAGACTTACCGATAAAAACAAATTCGCATTTGTGGCGGATTTTTTTTTCGTCACAAGTTGTGACGAACCCAATTGTGATAATTTTAATGAGGAAATGTGACCATTATTTAATAAGTAACTTGTTATAAATGATTACTTTATATCCTAAAAGATGGATGAAAACCCGATTTAAATGAATGATGGATGAAACGGATGACGAATGACGAATGACGAATGACGAATGACGGATGGTTTAGATGAAAAAATTTCACCCGTTATCCATCCATCACCCGAATTAATTAGTTTTTATTTCAAAAAATATATATATTATACATTTTCAACATATAAAACATTTAATTTTTCTAATTTTTCTACTCTCAAAATATATATATTTTGAAAGTATACACTAAACAATTAAACCAAACTAATTATCTAAGTCATCACTTTTTTCAATTTAAACACATATATGCATCACCCGTTTACCACCCGGTTCACCCGTTTCATCCATGGATGACAGATGGATGGAGTGATGAGATTAGGGATGGCAACGGATCCATGACCCTGTCCAGATTCACGGATCGGGCCCTGATGGAGCGGATATGGATCTCATGTTTAAGGATCCAATGGATATGGGTCGGATATGGATATCGAAAATTTTACACGGATCTGGATCTGGATATTGTTGCTAAGATCCAAATCCTACCCATGGATCCATATTTTTAATTTTTTATCTTATTTTTAAATATAAGATAAATTTAGTTTATAAAAGTTATGTTTTCTTATCTTTTACTCAACTATCATATCACTTTACTTATTTCATAGGTCATTAACAAATTTACAACATAATTTAAATGTTTGAAAACAACAAATAGCTTTTTCATTATCCTAATAATAATTTACGCGGTAATTTTTCACTTTATCATGCTTATTGTTAACATATTTAATATCTATAAACCCTTAATAAACATTTTAATGTGTTTTATGAAATTTTAATAGTAAAATTACATTTTTAAAAATAAAAAATTAAATAAAATAAATTGAAAAAGATCGGATACATTTGGAATCCAGATTCTACCCTAATCCAATGGATATGGATATGGATTTGAAAAATTTAGACCATGCGGATATGAGTCGAATCTGGATCCAACACGGAGTATATAATATGGATATGGATCTTATAGGACCCTATCCAGATAGGGATGTCATTGGGGCGGGGCGATGGCGGTTTAGGCTCCCCCGTACCCGTACCAATCAAGTAATTCTCATACCTGTACCCGTCCCACCACCCGTGGCGGGTGCAAGTTTCCATACCCGTACCCGCCCCACCGGGTGAAAATCTAGACCCGCACCCGCCC
>JAOWBH010175733.1:0-10345 GCA_028566215.1 Silene coronaria
GTTCCCTCTCGATTATCAGTTTATTTTCAGCTATAACCCAACCCCTTAAAGTTTCATTTGAGCATGAAATGCAAAGGATAATTATACTAAATTGATGCATAGCAATGCCATTGATTGTAATCTTAATAGAAAGGAGCTCTCTTTTCTTGCTAAAGGTTTGTTTACCTCTCAGAGTCTCAGCTATTGGCTATGATTTCTTCTCATCCAGTCTTTACCTCTTTTAGATTTCAAAACGGAGTACAAGTTGGATTCTAGGGTTTATTCATTTATTATATTTTGACTTCTTTTGGCTGGTGAGATTCTGGACTTGTCATTTTTCTGACATATGGGAAACTGTTTGCCTTATAGGTGATCAGGATGCTATACAGTACATGTGCAGAGAAGCACCAAAAGCTGTGATTGAGCTTGAGAATTATGGCTTGCCATTTTCTCGTACAGAAGATGGTAAAATATATCAGCGTGCATTTGGTGGTCAGAGCTTGAACTTTGGAAAAGGTACATGAATCAAATATTAATGGTATACTTTAAACTTTAAATTGCTTAAATTTCATATTTGTTGTTGCTCTTGGTAAACGTTCCTTATTATTTTCTTTATGTTGTAATTATAGGAGGCCAAGCATATCGATGTGCATGTGCAGCTGATCGAACTGGGCATGCTCTGTTGCATTCTCTGTATGGGCAAGCAATGAGACACAACACACAGTTTTTCGTTGAATATTTTGCCTTGGATCTTATTATGGATGATGAAGGTAAGTTATTACCCCCTTTTATTCTCCTTGAACAAGTTTATATATGGCTCAGTTGCTTCAAACTACAACTTCGATAAGTAAAATTTGAGGTGTTGTTGGATGACAGTATTCCTTCTTTTGGTGTTGAGAATTGGAGGATATTAGGCTTAATGGATTGTACATAAGTTGGACAAATGATT
Source organism: Silene coronaria (assembly GCA_028566215.1). Lineage (NCBI taxonomy): Eukaryota > Viridiplantae > Streptophyta > Magnoliopsida > Caryophyllales > Caryophyllaceae > Silene > Silene coronaria. The sequence goes on from JAOWBH010175733.1 coordinate 929, forward strand.
GACATTTTGGTTGTGAAGTGTGAACCATAATATACGATCGTGTGACCCATTAAAATCCTTTCCGCTCCAGATGAAATAGATTTGTGACATTTGGACTGTGCACCATCTGCTGTAAAATAAGAGCAAGTGACGCGTTTTAACTCTCTTTTGAAGGGGTTGCTTACTTGCTTATAGTCTGCTGTTGTGGCCTTGTGGATACTTATTTCGGACCCACAAATCAAGTGTGACTTATTATGTGTCGCTCATATTAGTAATTCTAGATATGTTGTGTAGCTAATTTGCACTACATTGTTTGTCACGCTGACTCTTTAAGTCTTTACTATCGATGATAATAGGCTAATAGCAATTGGTAATCAGAACCTCTAGGCAAACTTGTTTTTGTCAGTCTTGTTGCGTAGTTAAAAGAGCGCGTCAGGTACACTTATTTCGAAGGCTCAGTGAGGCACTTACTAAAATGGCTGGGCGCGATTAAGGCGCACCTAACTAAATGCACCACTATGCAAACTGTATATTTTCTCTTCTATTTCTTTTGTTATTACTTTTTCTTTGCCACATTATCCAATTTTCTTTACTCCTTGACGTGTTAGTCTTCTTTATTAGAAAAAGAATATTGTTGCAAACAATTTATTTTGAAAATATGATGATTTTTCAAAAAAAAAAAAAGTCTGTGCTCCTTGCGTCTAGATTGACTTCATCTAGCCCTTTGTCGCTCGTCGTGACTGGTCCTTGTCGCCTCAGTGCGCTTTGTGCCTCATAAAACTAGGTCTTGTTTAATTTTACGAAGCATTATGTCATTTTTGCGATTATTTGGGAATGGATTGCGTTTGTAGCAGTTTTGTCTGCCAAAGTTGCGAAAGGGATTTTTATGACATCCATAATCCATTCAGGGAAACTGTATTTTTCTTGTGATTTCCAACACACAGAAATCCTATTCTGTTGCAGGCTTTTTTTTTTTTTTAATCTTAATATGATACCTCTTATTTGTTTCGCAGTGTAAGACAACTGTTAATTTATGGTCTATGATAAAATTAAAATCCTATATGTAAATGTCAGTGTAAACTTATGTTTGCTTCGTTTTGTGGGAAAATTTTGTGATTTATGAATCATCTCAGGTGAGTGCCAAGGTGTCATTGCACTAAACATGGAAGATGGAACTTTGCATAGATTCCGTGCTAAATCAACAGTTTTGGCTACTGGGGTATTTGCTATATACCCTAATATAGAAATCTTTATTTTACCGGAAGGACATCAATATCATGATTTTTTGTGATCTTTCCTTCCCAATATTCAGTTTTTCAATATCTTGCAGGGATATGGTCGAGCATATTTTTCTGCAACCTCAGCACACACATGTACAGGAGATGGCAATGCAATGGTTGCTCGTGCTGGCCTTCCCTTACAGGTTGATACTCTCCCTGTTTTGCTAGTATCTTATTAGATATTCTAACACAATGCAAGCCAATTATACATGGTTGATGCTTTTTCTGATGAAAACTTCACCTTAACATTGTCGGTCTATTTCAGGATCTTGAATTTGTGCAGTTCCATCCAACAGGTATCTACGGTGCTGGCTGCCTGATAACAGAAGGTTGGTTGTTCGTACTTTGGTCTTTTTTTTTATTTGTTTCCAGATTGCAAACTCGTTACTTTACTGCTAGATGGAATCAAGCTGTATTGGATGTATCCTGGAATTTGCCTTTCTAACTCTCCGCAGTTGCGTACTGTTTTCTAACAAAAGTGCTCGTTTTTGGTCTATTCAATGAATTTAATAGATTAAGATGATTTTATCTAAAAATTTTATATTTCAACCTAGGGTCCCGTGGTGAAGGTGGAATTCTCAGAAATAGTGAGGGTGAGCGGTTTATGGAAAGATATGCTCCAACAGCAAAAGATCTGGCATCAAGAGACGTTGTTTCTAGGTCCATGACGATGGAGATTCGTGAAGGGCGTGGTGTTGGTAAGATGAGATCTATACCATTTACTTAAATAATGGATCACTGGTAATGCATAATCTCGTTAGTCTCCTCTTGTTATTTGTAAAAATGGGAACTGAGTTCATTTTAGAACAGCTGTTTGTGTACATATTGATATTTCCTAGTTCTTTAATCTCTGTTGGTGGGACTCTACATATGGCAATGATGCTCTTGTTATCTCTATGGATATATTTGTCTGACAAGGATGTTACTTCATGCTATGTTACTCGGACTCGTCTGACATATGTAGTGCCTGACAAGTATCAGAGTGTCATACGGTTATTTTCCGTGAAATTTTCAGTTTTTTAGTCTAAATTGAATTGTCATGTCGTGTCAGACACACGACACGTGACTAAAGTGAAGTGTCGCAGTAATGAAAACGACATTTTGTCATTCATTTGGTATACTAGATATCATCTGTCATGTGTTTCCCTTGCTGGTTCATATTTTATGTTATAGACCTCATTAGCCCATTCATGGTGCCAGTATTTTTTTTTATTTTTTTTTCTAAATCTGAGAAGTAAGCCGTAGTACTACATTCCACTTTTAAATTAAGCCTACTTATACGTCACATCGGTTTTCTTATGAACGTCATGTTGATCCTGTGCTTGACAGGACCATTGAAGGACCATATCTACCTCCACTTAAATCACTTGCCCCCAGAAGTACTCAAGGAAAGACTTCCTGGTATTTCCGAGACCGCTGCTATTTTTGCTGGGGTTGATGTTACAAAAGAACCGATTCCAGTCTTACCAACAGTTCATTATAATATGGGTGGGATCCCTACAAACTACCATGGAGAGGTAACAATAGTTCAAGCTTGCAGGATGTGTATTATTTCCAGGTTCCGTAATCTAATATGTTTGGCCCGTAGGTTGTTACCATAAAAGGTAATGACCCTGATGCAGTGATTCCTGGATTAATGGCTGCTGGAGAGGCTGCATGTGCATCAGTTCATGGTGCTAATCGGCTGGGTGCAAATTCTCTTCTTGATATTGTTGTCTTTGGTCGAGCGTGTGCTAACAGGATTGCGGAGATCAATAAGCCAGGTATGTAATTGTACGAGTAAATAGCCAGCTGCCTGCCTTAGGCTTGCTAGCTGACTCTAGCTGACTCATCGTACCTGTTGATCAGTTAGTATCATTTGTCACTACATGCTTATATATTAGTACCTTGCAGGGGAGAAGCTCAAGCCTTTGGCTAAGGATGCTGGAGAAAAGACTATTGGATGGTTGGACAAATTAAGAAACTCAAATGGCTCTTTACCAACTTCTCAAGTTCGACTGAACATGCAACGGATCATGCAAAATAATGCAGCTGTTTTCCGGACACAAAGTACCTTAGAGGAAGGTCTGTTATTTCACTCATGACTTGTGATGCGTCTGTTTGATCAGTTCTGTTTTGTGTTTGACCTAAAACATGTGATAATTTGGAGATTTCATTAGTTGGTGGAACTTGAATGTAGATGTATCAGTGATCAGGATTGTCTTGTTTTGTTGCCAGTTATGTATCCTCGTGCTAATATCTTAGCACTTCTTAAACCTAGAAAGAACGTAGGATACTTTTTCTGCTTCTGTGCTGGAGTGCATCTATTTCTTTTTGGGTGTTGATTTTCGCAGTACAAATTTTACTCGATATAGTACACAATTCCCGAACTGTCCCCCTCATTTCCCCCATGTACTACACTCGTGTCTCATACAGTATACAAAAAACCCCCAAAAAAAGAGGAAAAAAGAACCGTGCAATCCACCACCCTCCTCTTGCCAACCACCCTTAGGCCTTACTCCCCCTCCCTTGGCCACCAGCCCCCTTCTTGACGTCACTGACGGAAACGGCCAACCATCGTTAGGCCGGTGACTAAAGCATCATCACCACCCTTCCTCCATTTCTCACTCCCCCTCCCTCGCTTCCGCCGCCGCCGCATCACCCCCTTATTCCTTCTTGCGATGCCACTGCATCACCCACTCCTCTATGGCAGCACCGCCGCCCTTCACCTGCTGTCCCCTGCCCAGGCCGTCAATTCAACACCAACTCAACAACCAATATCTCTTTTAACCATTTTTGTTAAACAAAAACTAACCCTAAATTAAACAAAACAATTCTAAAAAGCATTAATTTAATTAGTAACTATGTAATTAACAATTTAATTTCTGTTTTCATTCAAATTATTGTTTATAATTGCAGAAATTCGATTAATTGGAATGGTTGCACAATTAGCTATTGAGAGAACTAGGTTAGAGTTAATTTTGGGTAAGGGTATGCAAATGGAAAATATTGTGCAAAATGTACTGAGTTGAGTAAAATGTGTACTGCGAAAATAAATTACGTTCTTTTTTATCAAGTCACCACTTCTTATATCATTTCTTGAACTGTTACTCTGTTAGCACTTCTTAAACATAGTAATTATGTAGCCACAATGTTACTTCTTGGCGTCTGCATGAAGCTCTTTATGATGATGGTATTTGCCTTTGCCTTGCTATGTACAACTAGATGTGAGTTTGTGTGTGAATTTGGATGTGTGATAGGTAAATCATATCATTATGTATGTTGATAGACAGGCTGAGCTATATTAAGCTTCCAGGCATTTCTGAAAGTTTCGGTGACATTTTGTTGTGATCTCTAGAGTTTATGATTCTCATTCCGTTAATTATCTGATTTTAGGGCTCTTTTTTTGAGATCAGATAAAGTCTGAAAGTTTTGGTAATATTTCTCAAGTTCAGGTAATATTTTACAGAAGTCAGAGGGGTGTGAGATCAAGGAAATATATATAGAGATTGAGGATTGAAAACACGTATAACTTATTTATTTATTTACTTATTCTAGTCTCTAAAAAGTAAGGAGTAGGTTTTGTTCTCATTGGATATTGAGGTTTCCCTCATTGAGGCCACTCCGTTCCTTTTTGGAAACTTCTTTTCCACCTGAAAGTCAAGTCTTTTTTTGAGGTGGTTGTACAGTTGGAATCCAGCGAATTCCAAAGCGACATTTTGTGTTGCTTCCTTTTATGGATAAAATTTACATCATAGTTCAAGGCCGTGATAATATTTGTTTCTACCCTTTTTTTTGGATGGGTGTCCGTTCTCCTTGTCTCCCTTTTGTATACTCTTTATTTTCCCTTTTACCGGAAATATAAAGGAAGTTGGGAGGAAAGAATAAAAGATAGATGATTGAATAAATATAAAGGAATAAGAGCGGAAGTTATAGTGTAGTATGTATGATAATCCAAGTTTTTATTTTTTTTTTTATTTTTTTTATTTTAATAAGGGGAAGAAACTAGATTGATCGAAATCAACCTATAACACCCTTTCGTATGAGAAAGGCGCAAGAAAATCAAGGATTTTCAAACACCGGGAATCAAACATAATAAAGAGACAAAAAAGAGAACTCTCAAACAAAAAGAAAGTCACTCCAAAGTCCCCACAGAGAATAAAAGAATGAAATAACAAATAAAAATAAGATTTCTCCCCTGAAAAAAGGACGATAGAGGCTGACAAAAACATAGGATGTGCTGAGGCTGACTCAAGCACCACAATACAAAGGACATGAGAAATAGATCAAAGCAAACGCCACTGGCTCCGCAACCTCGCCGACCGAAAATTCACTGAACGTGAAACTATACTAAAGAAACTTCAGATTTAGAAGAAAAGATTTTCAGATTTCAGTAGAAATCCAAAAAGTTTAAAAGCTCACCACATTTCTATCATCAACAATTGAAATATTGCTTTTAAATTCTTGAATTAATCATTCTTTAATCAAGACAAATGACTATGATAAACTCTTCTAGGCTAAAATGGAGGGTAAATCAAAGTCTAGTCATATATAAGAAGGAATAAATCAAGAAAGAAAACTGAAAAAGTTCAATAAAAGAGACTAAAAAAGACTAACAATCTTCACAACCGTCAACCATGACGAAAGAAATTAGGAGCGATGTTGTGGTTATGAAGATTTTTCTTCAGCCCGTTTGCTTCACTTAACAGACCTCTCGTTCATATATTTTATATGTTGTCTTATTTGGGGCTGAACTTTTTGCTGGCTTTTGTAGGTCTCTACTTCAATGCTTTTCGCATGCTATTGCAGTTCTCTTATTCTTTCTCATAGGCTGTTTTTTCCTATTTATCTTCTGCAGGTTGTCAATTGATTGATAAGGCTTGGGATAGTTTCCATGATGTTCAAGTGAAAGATCGTAGCCTTATATGGTATGTTTCATCTTTTTTATATGATACATTTGCTTTCCGAAAACTTCTATTGTGTTTTGCCTTCTCATGATTTTGGAAATATTTTCTTCTTTTCAGGAATTCTGACTTGATAGAAACCCTAGAGTTGGAGAATTTACTGATTAATGCTTGCATCACCATGCACTCTGCTGAGGCCAGAAAAGAGAGCAGAGGAGCCCATGCTCGGGAGGACTTCACGGTTAGTTAGGCTGCAGCCTATCCATCTACCCTATTTTCCAAAAAGTGTTTCATATGGTTTTGTTTAATGATTTGATTTACTTTGGTCTTGCAGACTAGAGATGACGAGAAGTGGATGAAGCACTCTTTAGGGTATGCTACTCATATTTGTATCCATTGTTTTATCTTCAAGAGTTTTAATTCAAATAATAGGACGTTGGCTCGGTTTAAGTTTTGTCATTCCGTGCTTGATTGTTTATCTGTAATGGATAAGTTGTGTTACACCCTGATTCTTACCTGTTGTAAAGGCTGTTAAAAATGTCCAAGTCAATTTTCTATTAAGATCCCCTAGAATTAGCATGCTGACTAAGTACATCGTACTGTGACCACTGCCCATTTGGTTCCTGATTCTATTTTTCCCGGCCTCTGCGGGAAACCGGAAACATACCATCATAGTTTACCTCGATAAATTTGTGTAGACATTAATAAAAATTTTAAAATACTACTCCATGGGGAATTGGGGATTAAGTGAAATCTTCCGGTCAAGGGTTAGGATTTAGGACCAGACACATAAGTTAAGTGGGCTACCAGCTAGGTGTTTGCTGATTTTGCATAATATTTGTCCTCTAGTAGCCATGGTTTGGTGCTTTGAAAGCCGGCTATTTTTTTGGCGCATGGTAATAATGTAGAAGTTCCATTATTCTCACTGCACGACTTAATCTTGTTAACCTCTATTCTAAAAATGCAGATACTGGGAGAACGAGAAGGTCAAGCTAGATTACCGCCCGGTTCATATGAACACTTTAGATGATGAGGTGGAAACTTTCCCTCCTAAAGCCCGTGTGTATTGATGCAATATATTCTTGAGGTCTGCCTTCTATGGCAAATAGGATGATTAGAGGGAGGGGACAAAGAATGACCTGAAATGAAAATAAAGCCGATGAATATTTGGAAGGGGTTTAAACTTTCTATAGAAGCCAACCAGTCGGATAAAGGCATTGTCGTTGCCTAATGAATTTTGTGAGATTCTTCCAACAATAATGTTTTTACCGAAGTAATTGTTTGGATAAACGAAACAGTGTCCCAAGACACATCAGTGAATTTGTATTTGTGAAATTGTGATTCATAAACACAGAAAGGTTGTAGCAAGCACGAATTAATAAGAAGCTACTGCGTAATTTGTTCCCTGGATCTGATGTATTTTCATCTTCTTGGACAACTTATGGGACTGAATCCTTTAATAGTTAGCTGCTGTTTGTTTACTTGCGTCCAACTTGTTTCGTGAACTTGTCTGCGGATATATCTAACACTTTATTTACATTATTTTTGGTCGTCCTCAATTTCTCATCACACCAATTTTTACGGGGATGGATTATTATTTCCGAAGTAAGTTATTTGTGTAATTTTAATCATTCTTTGTAATCATTACTCTTGCTTGTCCACTTTTAGACACTAATTCTTAGGTAGGTGATGATAATAGTACTTGTACATTTTTCTAGTTAAGCTGTTGTATGGGACCTTTTTCTCGACACAAGCAAGTTTGTCCCATTTTCTGTGCCAGCAAAAAAAAACTAAACATTTTGCTATGTCAGACAGTATAATGTCAGAATCATACTATAGTTGTATTTACTCAAGTTTCTTAGTTGTATAATGTGTCGTCTATTCAACACTTAATTTTTTAGTTGCATTATTATTATTATTATTATTATTATTATTATTATTATTATTATTATTATTATTATTATTATATATCTGTATGCTACATTGCAATTTAGTATTGTCTGGAACTTTAATTATTAGTCAGCTGACTACTGACTAATTTGGTTTTCTATTATCAAAAGTTTGGTTAGTGCAAAATATTAGTCTTCATTACCATCATTACCATATAAGAATTGTAGCAATGATTTGCTTATACAATTTAGTGATAGGATAGTGTCACCCACTAGCCCACTATCTATGTTATTCACCTCAAAACAATAGTAATAAACTGTATGTTTATATAAGTTGCACCGATGAATACAGTTATTTAGTTGATGTAAAAAGTTAAAATTTGACGGGATTTCTGTATAGGATTCGGCCTCAAAACGAAATGGTCTAACCATCAATCAACTAATCAAAAGGTCGAGTCCATATTGAATCGACCTAATAATCATATCTGGCTTAAATTATATCGGAGGATTAACCTTAGAATTTGAACTACTAAAATTAATAACGATGATTCAAACAATCATCTAACTTGGATCGTATTTTAACAAACAAAAAATGTCAAATTACCCGATTCACACCCAAATTTACACACGGCTTATATACGAAGTCGTTCATATCAACACTACCCAATACCCATGAATCCGACATCATTTAGGTGGATAAACAAATCAGCTCAAAGGTGGGGTGAGTTGGCAAAGTATAAAAGCAGAAGATAACAAGCAACATGAGAAAAGAGATTGTTGAATGTCGACTAAAATTAAGCAAAACACAAGACACTAATACAATTTTACAGCGTGGCTTGACACTTAAGAATAGTGAGATGAGATGGACATAGCAATTAAGAGTCATAACCTCGTCAAAAGCATTTGTTTCTCCCACCGTTACTTTGTTTCAGTTACTACATTTCCGTTGGTTTGTGAGCCCCACCTCCTAACTTGGTGGGCTCGTTATTTCGTCTTTCCTTGACCAACCCCATAACCGTCCAAAAAGAAACCCTCTCCAACTCTCTTAATGCCCTTTTTACTACTAGTAAAATCTCCACTCTCTAAAAACTTTTTCAACGTAACTTTTTTATCTTCCAGCGTCAGAAGGCAATAACTTTTACGCAGTGTACAAAGTAGAAATTTAACTTCAACTTTAACAGGTCCATTTTCAAATGAAATAGAGAGGCAAGTTCATATCAGTGATTCAGATTGCATTTTGATGAGCTCTAACGGTTTTAAATTTATGCATAAAAATAAATAAAAAATGGAAGTTAAAGGATAATTATTATTTAAAAAGATTGTAAAAGTAAATGGAGAGGAGACGGGTTAAACACATGCCAAATCAGCCCAATTGTTGCATACGAG
>JAOWBH010175744.1:0-10345 GCA_028566215.1 Silene coronaria
AGTAGTACTTTCAAACCTCTTAAGCATTAGTCATTTAAGCTCATCAGTGGACATCTTCAATTAACGTGGGGTGTCACAATTTCACAGCAGGAATTCAAAGTTGGCATATTTCTTTCTTATTTCTTTCCTAATTTCCGTCGTATCTTTTTTCTAAACTCTTACCTCGTGTTTATTATAAATAGAGGTCTTCATACCTCATATTCTTCACGCAAGTGTCCGCCCTTCTCTTCTCTCTTTGAATTCTAGACCACTACTTTTGCTACTGACATCAACGTACTTGATCTACTCAACCATGTTAGATCGAATCCTTCCGAGTACCTGTCACATTTTGCATGACTGACCCACTTGACCACTACATACCGACTTTAAACAACAATATTTAAACAATTTGTTTTCTTTGTTAATTCAAAGGCATCGTCATAATAAATTAATCGAGTCGAGTTACCACTAAAAAGACGTTTTATTTAAATCTCGCATCGCTAACATGTAAGTCTGAGGGTGTAATCTCATGTTTATAATATTGTAAATTTATTTATATTGTAATTTTTCTATTCACGTTATATAGATGCCAAAAAGTCGCTTTTTATTTATTTAAAACATCTTTTCAAGCCTTTTTTTTATGAAGTCACCAGAGGAACGAGCAGGAAAAGGGACGCACCAAAGATGCACTTTCTGGAACTGACGCAGCATATGATGCGCCTCTTCCAAAGGCTGCTTATCCTCTGGTTCCTCCTTCTTCTTCCTCGAACTTTTTCAGGTTTCGTAATTTTCCTTATTTCCCAGTTTTCTTCATTCTTCCCTTTTATTTTGTGTTTCTAAACCTTATTTTTTTCTTATTGACTTAAATCATTGATATAATATCAATCGGTTTTCGTCATTAAAATCGATTCCGTGTTCGATTTTCAACATTGAATTCTTTCAATTCGACCATTGTACAAATTTTCTAAGCTTTATTTTTCTTTCTTTTAATCCTAATCCAAAATTTTAATTCATTCTTGTTTAGTTTTAGTTTGTATTTTGTTTAATTCGAGTTTTAATCGGTTTTTGTCCCTTCAATCCGACTTGTATCACCTAGAATCCATGTTTAGGGGTCTTGTACATATTTTCGCATGTCTAAAACTTACTAAACTACTTCCTTTGAGTCGTAGAGGCAGTTATTCGATTAAATTCACCTAATGAACTTAACAATTTGCAATTCTGACTTATACAGACAGAATCCAATTCGAGAACAGACGCAACGAATGATGCGCCTCTTCTAGAAGGCACATCATCTGCTGCACCTGTTCTAGGTTGGCTTCTGCCTTTGATCTCAGATCGTCTGGTTTAATTCACATTATTTAGCTATAATCGACTAATATATGTTAATATCACCTAATTATTACGTATTTCGAATCTTTCATTCCTTTTATTGATTTTACTTCTTTTATTTATTTTATTCCTTTATTTTTCTTTACTTTCTTTTATTCCTTTATTCCTTGAAAACCTCTTTTTGGGCATCCTTATGACATGAATTCAATTTATTTATCGTATTTCATTTGTATTGATCCTCTTGTGATTTGTACCATATATCTAATTCCCAATTTGGCTATTAGTCTTATTTGCTAATTCACTGACGTAGTAATGTAAATTAAAATTTTAATATATTATTTATTGCATCGCATGCATATAATCAACAATATATCGAGTATTAATAACATTCCCAATCATTAGTAGAGGCCTCTATCGAGGCGGGCGGGATTAGGTGTTCGATTAAAGAGCTTCCAAATACGTACCCTCACCCCTTACTTGGAATCTCTGTGAACATCTGTGTTCGCGGGCATTACGAGAGTCATTCTAGACATTCAATGTCAAGGGTGACGAATTCTTGGTGTTCATGTCACTACTTAGTGTCTTGACATGGCATGAGGTACTCGAACGGTTCCAATTTTCCACAAAAATTGGTGGCGACTCCACAAATGCAGGCTTGTTCAACCTTTCATCGGTTTCAAAGCCTTTCATATCAGTTACAACCCATGACGTGCTTTGTTCGCAAAGTTCCGTGGGGGATAAGTGTCGCCGCTTTAACGACTACATAAACGCGCGGGTGCGCGCTGTGCGGGTGGCTTGGTCCACAGTTTGGCGACTCCGCTAGGAATGATACGTTAGACTTGGTCTGACTTAACCCGTGGTGAAACTTAAACAAGGTTGGGAAAATAATTAATACGAGATAATTATTGGTTCTCATTACTCGATCTTCTTAGATCGTTTTATCTAGCCTTCTTAGGCTGTTAACCTACCTTATTCGACCAATTGTCCCATCTCGATGGTGCAAATTCCCATTTGTTCTTAGTAGATGGATAGCGATTGATGTCAACCACACCACGATACTTACTCATGTTTGTATTAAGAGCTTTTACTACTCGCGAGAATGGAACTAGGAATCGACCTTACTCATGTATGGTTCGAACCTCTCCACAGACCGGGGTTTGATTGCTTGGTGTGGCAACCGCCCTTATAAACCAAAACCTGTAACTATTACTTTGCATACCGTTATAATGCTCGTTCGTATGTATGCGTGCTATATGATTTCTGAGTCTTATTTTTATCACCTTTTGTAAACCAAATAATGTCAAATTTTCCGTAAAACCTAAGAATGTCCAATAAATTTTAAATAAAAATCCTTTTCAAATTTTCAAAAAAAAAAAAAAAAAAAATCAAAATTTCAATGTAAATAAAAAAACGAAAAAAAAATCGAAAAAATTTATATTTTCCAAAATATAAATTTTCGAAAATTCTAGATGTAAAAAAATAAAATAAAAAAGGGACGTTTTTCTTTCTAAATCAATTTTCAAAATGTACATTTTGTAAAATGAATGGGGGCTCTATTTAATTCAAATCCGATTAGATTAAATTCGAGTCGAAATTCCGTCGGGTTATAAACTCGTCCTCTTTTACATTTTAGGTCGTCAAAATCCGAGTCGAGTCCATAGGTGTTACACCGTCATTTTGAACTCCCAAGTCTAATCACCTCGAGTCACACCCCAAAAGGTCACATACAATGACCAATTAGGCAACATATTTCAAAGTCTTGAAACTTATCGTCGCTCTGTCAAGCATCACACACACCACTCGAGTGCCATATACGCACGCACCTTGTAGTACACATCGAGTTAGTCCATATCGTGTCTTATCCTCGTGTATGCTCTTTCGTGTATACCATTTGTTCGTTGCCTTAGTTTGTGTGATCCCATGCCAAATCAAGTTGTAATGCGCGTCACTTCTGTCGATTAGGAATCCTGCAAGTTCGGCTGATCAACAACAAAGTCATGAAGCATCACCAACCATCACCACCGTGTCTCTCCAAGAGGATGGTATCCAATGCGGAATGCTCATGCTTTCCGTCGCCATCAACAATATGTTCTCCAAGTTAGAAGGGGCTATCAACAATATCAATACCCGATTTTCCAACATGGAGAATAAATTCACCACACTTCAAGACCAACTTGCCGAAATAGGTAAAGTGGTCAATGCGTGACTTCCCAAGTAGAAAGGTGTCAAATAAATCCTGAAACCGACAATTTCAAAGAGAAGACAACAACAGACGTGCATTTCATCTTGAGTTCTTCTCAAGCTACACATCCTTCCTATCCAGGAATCAAAATTGTCAAAGGCAACCTCATGGAGCCTTCGCCGAAGAAATATGGGAATCCACCAAGGTCACTTACCAATCTAGGCATACCTTATGCTTTAGCCTTGAGCTAATTATCCTCTATAGGGCTTTTACAGCCTATTGATCTGACTCCCGATCCACCACCAGAAAAGAAGACCAGGTTTTGGGATGGCAATTCATATTGTCAATATCATCAGGGCAAAGGGGATGATACCGAGAATTGTTACAAGCTCAGACGTGACATACAAGATAGAATTGAGAACGGGAGGATTTCCATCTCGCTCCTAACTAGTTCGGACACAGAAATCGAACAATCTTAAGGAAAATTCATTGATTTAGACGGAGAACATTTCGCCAATCATTTGCTAAAAAGAACAAAAACTGATTCACAAATATCTGATCAGTCTGAAGAAGCATCATCTGTTGATAATGTTATCAGTTGTCTTCACCCGGATTATGCCTCTCGCTTGAGAAGTGACATTAAAACCATCGAGGACCAATCAAAAGAGATTATTCGCATCGATAAAATCATTCCAGGAGGTTCTTCTTCCACACCAGCTCCTAGTGAGCAAGCTATCCACATTACTGAAGTAATATTTAAGGAATCTTCACCAGAGAGGACCACGCATCCGCCAAAGCCATTATCAAACTTGGGAATAACCTATACCATTGCCTTTTGAAGACTTGTTTCCAAAGGATTATTCCAACCAATGGGTCCGACTCCAGATCCTTGTCCCGAGAAGAGAAGTCATTTTTAGGACGGTTCCCAATATTGTCTTTTCCATATAGGGCGTGGACACGACACTGAGAAGTGTTACAGGCTCAAGTCTACCATTCAATATAAGCTCGATCATAGCAAGGTATCTTTATCGAACCTGGATATTTTAAAAGTGAAGAATCACCCTCATGGGTGTCTTAGTCTTCGAAAACAGGAAAGTCTCCTAAACTATTATCCTTCTAGTGTTCCAAGCAATGAAGACGAGGTGCTCAAATGGATGAATGCTCAAAGCCAAATGTCAAAGCCAGTTATTGGGAGAGTAAATGTTTTAGCATGAGCCGGTGATTACGAGTCTGGATCTTGGATCGAGTCAGAGTTCGAGTCCGAGTCCAAGGCTTTCTATCACACAAATACTTTAGTGTCTGTTCATTGTTTTCATTCCTTGTAACAATCTGGGGGCTATCTCAGGAGTCATGCTTTATGCTCGAGTCTATATTCAATCATATTAATCATTTTAATAAAATACAATTTTCAATCCACATAATTTATTTCTTCCCTCTACCTTTTCTGTGACAACGAGAATTGATTCGAGAAATTTTAAAACAACAATAAAACATGCTAAGTCAATGTGAGTACACTTAAGTGATATTCCGTTCCGATTTGCAGAGTACCCGAAACTCTGTGTCCATTTCCTTACTATTCCATGTCCGGCAATAGAAACCTATCAGCATAACCCAGTTTAGGACGAGTACATTTCAAAGAGATTCCACGACGAATCCCGACTATCCTCCTTGTTAATGATCTATGAAGGAAGGTAAGCCCATTCCCCACAATAAATCACCCCTCTCAGAAAGGCAAAAGACCAACCCATTTAAAAAAAAAAATAAGTATTAGTCTGACCCAATCAATAAGCAAAGACCAAATGTGATACTTGGTTCAATACTTAGATGCTTCTGGAGGAGAATCCATTGGATTAGAGCCCTACAATGGTTGTGAATTCAATCGTGACTAGGAGTATGAGTAAAAGACCACCCAAAGTTGTTCATCAAACACTGACAAGTCTCAAAGGTGCCAAATGGCGTGCCAATTAAAGACCAACATTTTATTCAAAAGACAAGTTGACCGAAGTCCGAAGCAATACAACAACAAATCCTAGACTAAAATCTAAGTCCAAGGCAAAGCAAAGACAGATCCCGGACAAAAAAAATTCTGAGTCTAAGTTCGAAAGAAGCCTGAAATCCGATGCGATAATTCAATGGTCAAAACCTGAGGCAGAAGATGCCAATGGCCAACTAGCACCATCATAAGCCTTTTATACACCCTAAGTCATTCTCAAGACCTTTACAGAGAGAGAGTTAGGAATTTTGAGAATTCTCTCGAGCTCGTCAGGTATACCCCATCCTTTAGGGTCAAGACATGGAAACTTGATCCCGCATCAATTTACCTACCATTTTTGTGCTCAGGCTACATCAAATCCGAGACCCCATTTCCTTCCACATCACTAACTATAACCCTATCAAGCCTTATCTCCACAAAATCAAGCTCCAGAGATTTATTCGTGCAAGCCTTTTAATTCCAAGCTCCACTTTCAAAATATCTAAGCCATTTAACCCTTGACCCAGACATGGAGTCTTCGAATACTTTGCTACCCAGAACGGGACATACCCAATACATCCTTAGGGTCCGCTTTCTAGTGTGCTCACATGACAAGGAAAATTCTTATAAACTATACCTCTTTTGTCTATGATCAAGGGGGAATTACCTCAAATCGATTCTTTGAGTCACCAAAGGAACATACCCTCGTGACCCATGCACTGTAAGGTCCTAACACCTGGTTTAGGCACACACTCAAAACTACGATCTGGTTTGATTTCACTACACGTAAATACGTAGGCAGTCCTCTAACAAGGACAAAACCACCCCAATCATCGACTTTCAACCTCAATAAATCAAAATCCCCCTCAACCAACATCTCAACCACATTTATAATCTTATACATCTCTACTGGGGGATCCTTCTTTAGGGCGTCGCCAATTTTTTCCTTTTGTCAAATTCCCGAGTCATGTTCTCATCTTGAGGCTTCTCTTCCGAGGCGCTACCCATCCCTTATCACTCTGTGATTCTCCTTTGAGTCGAGCCGTTGCTTGGTCCAGACAATGACAAGATTTTAGATCGATTCTCCGAGTTATCATCCCTCAAGAAAGCATTTTACTACAACAACAGTGGTAAAGGATGTCTAAAAAAGATATTCGATTCATGCCAGGGCGAAATATGTGTCCTCTTCTCAGAAGATCTTCTACCTTCGGAATTGATACATGTCGTAACTCATACTTGACCGTGGGTTACGCACTTAGGCAAAGTCTGTCCACATCATCCCCGAGTCGTGTCAAATCTAACTCTGTATCGCGTCAGTTTATCAGTCTGCGTCCGTATAAAGTCTACGTCCTTGTCAGTCTCTATCGTGTCAACCATGCGTCTGAAGCCCATTAAATATGCGTAACACACTACAAATGGCAAATTTCGACATTTAAAAATTTTGCAAAGACAAGTTTTCAAAACCTTTATGTTTTCTAGCACAAGGTTTTTCATGCTAATTGTTTTCGTATTAATTGCTTACGTGCTAATTGCTTGCGTGCGTATGTGTTCCTATGTTTTGCAAATTTGTGTGGCCACTAACCATGCAGATAGCTGTTAGAAGCAAAGCTCGCTCCAACTAGGGGCTTCGCAAAGCCTTCATTCTCCTAGCGGATATTTTCCAGATTCGAGACAGTTCTCATCAACAACATCATTATATTTCCCTAGTAGGAGTTATTGCCTTTGGCGATTCGACACCTCAAAAAAGACACCTTAACAAAGACAAAGACAAAGATAATTAAATGGAAAATTCAACAAAGACAAAGACGGAATTAAGCAAAGGCGGAATACATACCTGGTTTAGTTATGATCAATGACGAGACTAGACCGGTCTTCCAATCTGGTTTTTCCCATCGAATATTTCCCGGGATATTTTATCACGAGCATCATGTTATTTCCCTAGCGAGAGTCCATTACTTTTGACAAATCATTGGATTTTTCAGACTATTATCATCCTCAGCAAAGTCCACTTGATACCGACGTAAGCCGACTCAGCAAAAGACAAACCCAACACAAAGCAAAAGACAATTCAGTACAAGACGAAAGACAGTTCAACACAAGACAACAAAAATACATAAGACAACTCAGCAAAAGACAATCCCGTACGGCAACTTGACGCCAGACGAAATTCCTTCCACAGTCAATTTGACATAGGCGTTTTAAATGCCAGACGAAATCCTTTTAGCAGAGGTCTTAGTTGATTTAACACTGGCATTTTAAACGCCAGACGAAATCCTTTTAGCAGAGGTCACAATTTATTTGACACCGGCAATTTAATGCCAGACGAAATTCTTTTAGCAGAGGTCACATACGATTTGACGCCAGACGAAATCCTTTTAGCAAAGGTCCCAGGTATGTTTCTTCTTATGGCGGGCGAGCTTCCTTACGTAGTGACCCTCCCCTATAGTCGACAGACTCTAAACTGTTCCCGACGACAGGTCCTTGGCTCAGTCCCCTTGGGTCGCCTCGCGTCGCCATAGTCTTCAGGTTGTAATCTTCGATTGACCTGCGGGCTATACTTTGACTTTCAGCTTGTCCAAGCCTCAGTCAAAGTGGGGGCTCTATAGATACCTCATTTCTTCACCTCCCGACAAACACCCGGTGATGATTGGGCCGCATGTTTAGCATATGGTGCGATTTTATGACATTTAGTAAAACCGTAGTCAAGTGGTAGCTCAAATACTCGTGTCCACCTCTTGGTCATCATCTACGTGCCGATACGGTCGTTTTGACAGTAATTAGAGTTCATTTGGTGTCCGGGTAAAAAACCGTCTTTATTTTTTGAAACCGTCTCAACCCGTCTCAGAATATTCTAGAATTTTGTCGCCGAGTAATATTTTAATATTTATTTTCGTTGAAATATTTTACCTTGCTGAATAAGGAATCCGTGTATCTTTCTATTTCCAAATTTAAAATCGTAAAAATTTTCTTACTGAGCAGGAAACCACTGGAGAAATGATGCAGCAGTGGCTGCGCCTCTTGGAAGAGCCGCAGTGGCTGCTACGCCTTCTCCTGGCTTGTTTTCCAACAGTTTCCGTCTTTCTAAAACCCTACCTCGTGATTAGTATAAATAGAGGTCCTCATACCTCATACTCTTCACGCGAGTGTCCGCCCCTTCTATTCTCTCTTTGCATTCTAGACCATTGCTCTTGCTATTGACAACAACGTGCTTGATCTATTCAACCACGTTAGCTCGAATCCTTTCGAGTACCCGTCACAATTTGCATGACCGACCAATTTGACCAC
Organism: Silene coronaria; assembly: GCA_028566215.1. Classification (NCBI taxonomy): domain Eukaryota; kingdom Viridiplantae; phylum Streptophyta; class Magnoliopsida; order Caryophyllales; family Caryophyllaceae; genus Silene; species Silene coronaria. Next base: position 8,748 of record JAOWBH010175744.1, read on the forward strand.
TACATACCGACTTAAACAACATCAATTTAATTTTCTTTGTTAATTCAAAGGCATTCTCATACATTAATCGAGTCGACTTACCACTAAAAGACGTTTTTAGTTAAATCTCGCATCGCTAACATAAATCTCGCATCGCTAACATGTAATTCTGAGGGTCTAAATCCCAAATTTTGTAACTTTGTAATTGTATTTTAATTTAATCTTGATATTCACGTCACATAGATGCCAAATAATTACCTTTTGCCTATTTAAAAACCATTAACAATCATTTTTTTGCGAAGTCAGCAGAGGTTTTGGCTGGAGAAGGAACGCATCAAGGGATGCGCCTTTTGGAAGTGACGCAGCACAGGCTGCTTGTCCTCTGGTTTCCCCCTTCTTCTTCCTCGAGCTTTTCTCGTTTCATACCTTTTGTTTATTTTCCAGTTTTCTTCTTATTTTCGTTCATTCTTTTAATTTAAGATTTTCAAACATTATTTGTTTATTTCCTTTCGACCTAAATTGTTAACAATTAATGTTATTCGGTTTTCATTAATAAATCAATTCCGGATTCGAGAAGTTCGATTCTTCATATCGAATTTCTTCAATTTGCCTATTGTACAGTTTCTTTAAGCCTTATTTTCATCTTTAGTTTTAATTTTAGCTTTTATTCGTTCTTGTATAGGTTTTAATTTCTAATTTGTACATTTCGACCTTGTAATTCGTCGATTTCCATCTTTTATCCCAAATTTTATCACTTGTAATTATTGTTCTTGTGTCTTGTAATTATTTTTATTCATGCTTAAAATCACTAAATCACATTAGTTGAACACTAGATCGTAATCAATCGATTGAAATCACCCAACGAACTTAACAGATTGCAATTCTGATTTTCATTGACAGAATCCACCCCGAGAACAGACGCAACATAGGATGCGCCTCTTCCAGAGGGCACATCACTGGCTGCGCCTGTTCTGGGTTGGCTTCTACTTCTGATCTCTGATCGTTTGTCTTAAATTGTATATCTTATGTATAACCGACTATTACATAGTAATGTCACCTAGTATTCCGTATTTTAAATATTTATTTATTTATTTTACTTATTTCATTTATTTCATTCATTTATTTGATTTATTTTTTTTAGTTTATTTATTTAAATTCTTTATTCTTTTCAAAACCCTCTCTTTGGCATCCCTGTGACGTAAATACACTATATTTGTATTTCAGTTGTATTTATTTATCAAGTATCTTATCTCATCGTTCACATGTAATGAATATAAGTCCCGACTTTACAATTAATCCTTTATTTGTTAAATCCACCGACATAGTTTAATCTTCACATGCTTAGGATTAATATAATGGATGTTGCATAACATGCAGATAACCGACAATATATCGAGAATTAAGGACATTCCCAATCATTAGTATAGGCCGCTATCGAGGCGGGCGAGGTTAGGTGTTCGATTAAAGAGCTTCCTAACACGTACCCTCAACCCTTACTTGGACTCTCTGTGAACATCCGTGTTTGCGGGCTTACGAGAGTCATTCTAGAGATAGAATGCTAAGGGTGACGAGTTCTTGGTGTTCATGTCACTACTTTGTGTCTTGACATGACATGAAGT
>JAOWBH010175755.1:0-10344 GCA_028566215.1 Silene coronaria
GTTCTAGCAGGTCAAATATAGGACGAGATCAATGCAAGTTAAATGATAGGAAAGATCAGATTAATATGAGATAATCAATAGGTTGGATTAAATGGGGAAGGAAGAGTTTAGTTTAAATTATTGTCATTAAATAACCATATAATTTATTTGTTCTCATAGATAAGCAGATTGGCTGCCCAAAAAAAAAAAAAAAAGATGACCAGATTGGCGGGTTTGGATGAGTGCGTGAGATGTGTTTTTTTGTAAATTTTGGAAACACATCATCTAAACTCGCTTTGTTATTGGGTCGAATACGGGTGAATCCAGAGTCTTAACGGATCTCTCCGTCCATGAGCAGCACTAAATCAAAGTAATACAGAGTACGCAGTAATGCAAACGGTCCTTCAAATACATACGGAGTATTTAAGCTTTTAGATGATAATAAACGAGATTTATTATCATTATGAATTTTTAATATGAATAATAATATACTCCTATTAAATTAAACGGAGTACTGCACATAAATCAGAATATCTGAATATGAATATTTATTGAACAATATATAGAGTTGAAGTGGCAAAGACATTAGAAAATTTTTAATCCTCGTCATTTGTTTATCTCTAATTTTGGCACAAAGACCAAGGAAAGAGAAATTGGTCAATTATTGGATGATAAATGGGCAAATTGAGTGGATAGGATCATATTGCCCATCAAATGTATTACTAAAATAGAAACGTAATAATTACCTAAGACACCGTAAAATGAAAACTAACGAATGACTGATTGAGGGAGTAGATGTTAATCTAGAAAAATTCATTAATGTAGCCACTAAATCAACACAAGTTTAATATTCTACACCATCATATAATCTTAACGTTTTTAATCGAATGAGTTTGGTGTGGTGGTGCTTGTTCACCTCATCCCTAAACCATGAGGTCAGAATTCGTTTCATGTTCATCGGAATGGAGCAAACTCTTTGGCCAACCGTTTTATCTCTTCGTGAGATCACCCGCAATAAAAGCTTATATACTACGGTGAACACCCCAATTTACACAAAAAAAAAAAAAAAAATAGTTTAATGTTTGACCGAATAAAATTCTCATTTAAGTCTCTAGCTTGAATTCCCGTCCTCCAGATTGTATTGTTGTGTCATTGTCTAGGAAATAACCAATCCACCAATCATATACTTCACATATTATAGCCCAAGTCTCTCTTCTATAACACAAATTGGGCCAGATACATATGGCAATCCAAAATGACTAACCCAACATTGAGTTAGTTTCAACCCTACCTTTGTAACACATCAGCTTTTTAAATAAATAATCGATTCGTCTAACTCATTTGTTAGAGCATCTCTAAGAGCAACTCCAATGGTACACTTTTAGAACTTACTTACAAATTATAAAAATTTTGTAGCTACAATTCAATTATTGGAGAAGAAAAAAGATGGTATGCTTGAAAGTAGAGTTGTTCAAATGCGGGCTTGGGTTGGACATGGGCCGGGCTCACGCCATTTTGGCCCACGGACAAGCGGGTTCGTGGATTCGGGACGAGTTTGTGGGTTGGGCCTTTGTATTTTTCTTATAATGCCTTGTCCGTACCCGCTTATTTAGTGGGCGGGATTGGCCAGGTAAATGGACGGGATGACCCATAAACAGCTCTACTTGAAAGCTAGTGTAGCCTAAGCAAGCTACATGAAATTGAATGCTTTGGATTTTAAGAGCATCTCAATGAAAAGTCATAACAGTACTAGCTTAACTTTCAATGTCACCTTTTCAAGTTAGAACATTTTTAAGCTACAAACTACTCCAATGGTAAACTAGTAGTGTGTGTGGTTTTAATTGGTATATTTTTTTTTTGTGGGTCCATTTGAGCTACTAGCTCCATGGAGTTACTATCTCAACTTAAGTTAGTCTACGTGGAGCACTCCAATGGTTAAGCAAGTAGCTTGAAATTTTTTTTATTTGCAAGCAAGTTCTTTTATTCAACCATTGAAAATGCTATAATGGTTGCACAAAGAGACTTTCTTGCAAATTTCAAAAGTTACAAGCGAGTTGCTTAACCATTGGAGCACTCCATGAGCTAGCTTAGTTTGAGCAATTAGCTCCATGGAGCTAGTAACTCAAATGAGCCCACAAAGAGATGTAAAATCAATATATATAAATATATATTTGAGGCTTTTTTCGAGCGATGTGGTAGTCTCCAACTTTTTAAAAACACTGAAAATATATTTTAAATTTAATTATGTACACTTTTCCTATTAGAATTAGAAAATCGATTTCTTAATAAAATTAGAAAATCGATTTCTTAATAGAATAAGAAAATTAATTTTCCTAATAAAATTAGAAAATAATTAATTATTTACAATTTTCCTATTAGAATTAGAAAATTAATTTCTTAATAGAATTAGAAAATTAATTTTCCTATTAGAATTAGAAAATAATTAATTATTTACAATTTTCCTATTAGAATTATAAAATAATTAATTATTTATAATTTTCGTATTAGAATTATAAAAATAATTTCTATATTTGTGCATTTATTATTTCAAAGTTATTATTAATATACTCTAGAAACATAAAAGTTTTAGATATATTCAGAGTATCCAATTTTATATGAATTATTAGAAATGATAATTTACAAAATAAAAGATCCTTTAGAGATTAACAAAGTAAAAAAAAAGTAATAATTTTTGGGAAAAAAATAAGATTAGCCTTAGATTGAAATGGGGCGAAACTAAGATTTGTCACTAATACGTATACAATAATTAAAATAAAATATCAAATAAATTATAATAAATATTGAACCATTAATAATTTAAGTACAAAAACATATTTTTTTTAGTTATATATATAAGGCTAATTCATTTATTGTATATATATTCAGTTAAATATTTTAAATAAGAATTATTGAATAAATACCAATTGAGTTATAAGAAAATGGTTATAATTCGTTACAAAAAATTAATTATAATAAAAAATATATATATTTCACATTAATAATACAAAATAATACTTCCTATATTCAATTCCAAACACACCATTTATCTTTACACGTTTGGCAATACACAAATTATAATGTAAGTATCTTAAATTTTACATTATAAGAAAATATAAAAATTATTGCCTCAATGTTTTTTTAGTTTATTGAATTATTTTTTTTTTCTAATGGTTTTTTATTAGAAAAATGAAACAGTCAGGTGATAACTCGGAACAAGGCGGACAATACATAAATGAGATACAAAAGTAGCTAGGAGCAATGTCCCACCGAAGTATCTCAATAGCATCAATGTGATTTTTCATATACTACTTAATAAGAGTGTTTATGGTGCTATTAGTGCATTTAGGCTCACAGACAATTATCAAGCACAGTGAGCCTCTTAATCAATATTTTTAGGATCAAGATTCTACTTTGTAGAGATGGGGAGGTAGGATCGAAACGGAAGAATCGGAAGATCCTACAAACACACTAAATATAGTTTTAAAACATATAATTGAAGATAAAAACACTTATTTATTAATATTTATCCTTAAAATATTGATAATTAATTATTTTAGTATCGTTGTATGAACATGTTTTTACAACTTACATGAAATTTGGGTTTTACGTTGACATTATATAAAAATATACTTATATATTATTATTTTTAATATGAAATCGAATCGTAAAAACGTAAGATCTTTTTTGTGGGTTAAATGACACTTTAAATGGAAAAGCGAAACGTCAAGTAATAGTGTGGCACAAGGTGCCAAGTCAATAATACATAAATGAGATAAAAAAAAATAGGAGCAATGTCGCAGCAAAGCATTTGAATAGCAACGGTGTGGTCTTTCCAATAGTACTTAACAAGAGTGTCCATTAGATGATTTTCAAGCATTGGTGAGCCACTTACTACTTTACAACATAAAAAAATGGTAGTCGAGTTACTCAACCTTTAAGCACACAAATTATCACTAGACAAATTAACGACATAAAGGGGAGCAAATGATGAAATAACTCATGCAATTGCACCTAAAAAAGATCAACTTGAATGTCATGTAGTTTGCACCAAAATGGGTAAAAGCGGTACACTCTGAAAGTTCTTTCATCCTGTAACTATTGTCAACCCAACTCGCTGTTAACAAGAACATTTTAATGATAAAAAAAAAGGCAAATTAAACTCACTGTTAGAAATGTTCCAAGAGTCATACAAAGGATATCAAACACGTGATGAAGGTGAGGATTAGAGGCCCGAAAAGAAGGGATAGTGAGAATACAAGCTATAAAGGTACGTAAAATATTCATTGTAGTAAAACAGTAGAGGACTTCGATTCAAATTAGATAACTCAAATAGTATAGGCTGAAGGTCAAATTAAAGATGTGTAGAATATGTAGATAATAAGCGAAATCTGACAAGAAGCCTACACATTCTGAAGCAAGGGACAATCCCTTAAAATGTGAATGATATTCTTAGATTAATGGTGACACATGGCACAAGAAGGTGAAATAAGCAAACCTCTAGAGGAGAGGAAAATTAAACATTATTTGGGATAATATCCCACCAAGTAAGATATAAAAACAGATAAATATGGGGTGTTGGGTACGAGTTAACCATAACCATTGAAGGTTTGACCAGGAAAGAAGGGTAAGGTGAGATTAAAAACAATCTTTAAAGTAAGATCGATCTTAACTCTTAAGAGAAACTTTTAAATAGCACCGAGAGTTAGCCAATTAATAGTCATCACATGGTTAAATGAAAAATGAGTAACAATAATATTTTGATGATGAAAAAAAGAGTATAAATTAAACTCATTGTTCGAAACGTGCCAAAAGTTGATGACAATAACAAAGGACAAACACGTGGTTGATTGAGGTGGGAAGGAGTTGTCCAACAAGAAGAGTTCTAAGAGGGGACTATGGATGTACCACATCTATATTAATCAATTTATCATACTTTAGATACAAAAAATCAAAAGAGAGAAGACATGTATATATTTTATGTAACACATGGAATTTTAAGTGGATTAAAATACGAAAGAATTATCATTTTTGTTTTGTTTTATAATTAAACCTCTCAAAACTACTATATAAAGAAAGAAAAATGTGTTATCCAAGTACTAATTAGTTTACTTAATATAATCATATATTGAAGTAATAGTGATCTTTAATCAAATTATATTAGCAATAAAATTATCCTAAAATTTTCTTTAAAAATAAAGGCTAAAACGTCTTTACACATTATACATTTAATCAATTACGGAGTATTTTAGAATCCGTGCAACGCACGGGCAACATCCTAGTATTTATATAATTAATTGAAGTACTTGATATCCGATTTAATATATAGTTGTCTGTATTAGATAAGTTAAAAAAATGAAAAACATGCACAAATCTTGCATATTATTAAGCAATCTTATTAGTTATTCTTATTATTATGATTACAATCTTATTGAATAGTACTATTATGTATTATTTAGACATTTTATGATGGTTCATAATAAACGGGTAGCCTCACCATTGTGTTTCCAGCCCTCCTTTCTAGAATAAGATGTATTATCACTACTATAATATATGCCATCAATTTTAGCCATCCAGTAATCAAGTCGTCCTCTTTTTTCTGGATAACGACCAAATGGTCCATAATCTCTTTCCCGAACATAAATTTTGCTAGCGTAAGTTGTTAAATTTCCTGACTTCAACTCAAAAGCGTACTTATTCGAATCTATTGATTTCTGATAATAAAACCAGACAGTACATGTGTATGTTTGACCTTTAGGGATATTTTTTTTACCACAACCACGATGGCGGCGAAAGACATTACGTATAATAAGCGGCTTCGATTCACCGTCAATGTTGTTGGTTATATGAACAATTCGATCTTCCACTTTGGTACCCAGTTCACGAACAACTATGGCAGATGCAACGTATGAATTCGTTATAGCTACTAGATAAAACACAAGGATAATTTTCATACTAGGATTATTTTCCATGATGATAGTTTGTGCTTCTGTATTCTTTGTGTTCAAGACTTGAAGTAATAGAAGGTATGCATTTATATATCCTAATGTTTACATTGTAAAATTTTATTTTTGGGAGCATGGATCATAAATGGGTACAATGTTATAATATCTACCCGACAACAGTAAAAATAGGACTCCGTAGTCTAAATAATTAAATAAAATATCTACCCAAATTCGGTAGGGTTATTAGTATTGATAATAAGTTATCCAACTAGGTAAGGGGTAAATGTGTAATAAGTAAATCTCGATATAATGTTATAAAAAATTAAGAACCCTCACATGAGTAACCGATGAGAATAAAGTGTCCTCTTTCTTGGTATTTTTAACCTCAGTATTTGCAGTTTGCACACAGTCTCATTAGAGAAACAGGTCGGACACTCGAACCTCCGTATCCTAGTAAAATAACTAGTTGGGTCATTTTTTTTTTTGGTACGACTTATAAAGCTACATCACACATACAGTCGTGCAGTCTAAATTTTATAAACTGCAGCCAAATGAATCTGTGAATCAAAACCAGAATCTGAGCCACATACAAATATATATGTAGGACTAGATTTACACCAGAAAGACGAAACAAAGCTCACGGACGCTACGGAACCATATAACGAGATGTGAACACTAAAACTACCTTTGAAGGCTTGCAGCTAGCTCCCTTTCCTAGAAAATCAAACCAAAGGCCACACTCGAACAACTAATAAGTAATAACTTAGCAGCTCCGCAAACTGCAATCAAACATATAGTTGAATCAACTGCATTTAGGATCAATGAAACTCTTTACTAAGGACAAAGGAGGAACAGTGGCGAATCTTATTATCTACGTCACCCGTGAAGGAACTTGCAGCACAGATCTCCTTTTCAGCAACTTCTAGAGCAACATCGTGCAACTTAAATGAAATAATCTCACCCCGGTTAACATTTACATCCTGAAAAAAGCACCTTCGCAGCAAAATCAAAATATACTCCTCACTGTGCTTTGACATTTTTCCAATGACACAACATAGCCTTGTGCTATCCAAAGACTGATTAGCAACTCCTTTTGTGTCAAAAAATCCTTGGGAAACAAAGCACAATAACTGAAACAACTCTTTAATGGGGACTCAAGATTATGATAACTAAGCTTTAGTATTGGCTTTATCCCCATGTTGGCCTTCTTTAAGATTAGCTAACCCAGACTCTTGAACCGACAACCACTTATTTTATCATATCCGTAGAGAAGACTTCCTGCCACTCTAATTGCAAGAGGGATATTGGCACAATTTTTAACAATATTTTGGCCAATGTTAATGAGGTTAGTGTGGGGGTTTGAGTTTGCTTGGTCAAGCACCCGTTCAAATGCTACCAATTGGAACAAGCGCCATGAATTGTCATCGGATAGGCCTTGTAACTCATACACATGACTACTTCCTACAATGTTAGCAGTCTCTTTCGAACGTGAAGTTACACCACCCAACTTCCTCTTTTACCGTCTATCAAATGTCCTACCAACTTACACCATTCCTCACGATTCTCAGTCCACACATCATCTAAAACAATCAAGAACCGCTGTCCTGCTAATTTTTCCCTAAGCTGGCTGATTAGCACCTCTATTGAGGAGCTATCATGCTTTTGGTGTGTTGCGGATTCCAGAATCTGAGCAAGAATTGTTTTCACGTCAAATTCAGTTTTGATCCGAAACACAAGTCCACAACCTCAAGGGAAATTCTTTAGCAACCTTTTTATCATTATATACAAGCTGGGCAAGAGCAGTTTTCCCCAACCCACCCATCTCCACAATCGTAAGGAAGGAAACATCACGCTGGCTGCTAGCGTCTAACAACATTTTGACAATGTTCTCCACATCTTCATCCCTTCCAATAATATCTGTGTTATTCACATAAGAACAGGTCTCCTCCCTTTTCCTTTTTATAGGCTTGTGGTCACAAGGAAGATGCCGGTAATCAAGACTTAATCCAAACTTACTATGATTATTAGCAATTCCATCTAACTTCTTCCTAACCCTCCTAACCCCTTGAGACATATTGTAAGCAGCAGAGAGCTGACTGAAACAGGAAAAGAACACACGCACCTCTTTAGAGAATTTGCTACCTTGCATGCATGAGCTTCTTCTGCTTTGCAAGAGTGACAAACTCGTCGAGCAAATCATCAGCATCATAAACAGCCTCCTTTAGCTCCTCAACCCAAAACCTCGCTTCATGAGAAAGGTTCTCCTGCTTAGCCTCGGCATCAAGAAGCACGGCCCTCACTGTGTTGACCATACGTCTGAGTTCATCAAGCTCAGACTCATAACCCATCATGGACCACATCTCTTTAAGCTCCGAACATTCAAGAGCTGCAAAGAGGGTTTGAGCAACGTTTATCAATGTTCCGAAATCCATCTTGTTTTCTTACCATAAAATGATCAGTGTTGTGTGTGTGTGTGTGTGTGTGTGTGATAGAAAGAACAACTCTATTTAGTGATAATAATAACACTCCGTATTTATTACTCGCTGGTGGTGAAACTGCCTTGCACTTTCTTCCCATCCTAAGAGCCCATACCAAGACTGCTAGCTACCTTACAAAACAATGGCCACCAGATATAAGTGGGCATTTCAGAATTTTCAATTTTGGTGGCTTACAAATTGCAATAAACAATCAGAACAAAGTAACTGTCTTTTTGACATTTTCAGAGCAAGTTGTGTAGTTGTACCAGTAATGATTCAATCACTTAATCTGATACTATTGAATAGATCAGAGAAATAACCAACACATTTATATTTTACAACGTGAGTAACAGAAAATGAAAAGAGACGGTTGCATGCATACAACTATACAAGTGACACGATGTTACCATACGGGTTTTTGTTTACTTTTATTATCTTAGCAGCTTCCGCCTAACGGTCCTGAATTTCACACACCAACCATTTAACCTGGAAAGAATGTTATGCTACCGGTCTACCGTCATGTTTTTGCTGAAGGTAGGAAATTTATAAGCATGGAAGTAAAATATTCAGAAGGAGAAAAGAGAGGGAAAAACATAGTTTCTGAGGGGAAAAAAGGGGATGAAAGTTACTTATATCTGGCAACATTTTAAATTTACAGAAATTAGCTGACATTTACAGCATTTTTGCAATTGCATAGTTGAGGCCTAAAAAAATTGAATTCACTTTTCGGTTATTGAGCTACAACCGATAATAATCCAAGTTGATTCCAATAAAGGGGATGTGTTGAATGTTGGGCCAGTCTTCCCCATTTGGATTTTGGCATCTTTTATACAGCTCCTTTGGACAGTTGAAAACACGAAGAGACTGAAGAGATATGAGCTTCTGCATCCAGTTCGAAAATGATTGGAGTTGTGTGCAATTTGCAATAATAAGAAATTTGAGGGTGTGACAAAAGGGTCCCCACGACTCACCATCGCGTTTATCTTCAAGAGTCACTATTGGGAGGGAGCATAAGTATAAGTTCTCCAGGGCAGTAAGATAGCCTAATCCTCCGGAAAGACTCCTTAGATTGGGACAATTCTTTATTGTAAAGCTATGCAGTGAAGATGAGCAGGCGCGTAAGACTTGCCCAAACTCGGTTAAACTCTCTACATCCTCGTTATCTATTAATTCCAAGAGAGTGAGTGTCTGAAAAGATTCTTCTGGTAGCGAAGAACATAACCACGCCATGTTGTCAATTTTCAGCTCCCATAATTTGAGACAACATGTAGGATTCGTTATTATTCTCAATCTTTCATTGAAATGATGTAAACGTAACCTTTCCACTTTGGGGCAATGCAGGAGAGATGTCAAATCAGAACCTTCCTCTTTATCCAATAATTTTAGCTCCGAAAGGAAAAGAGATGATAGATGTGATTCCTCATTACTGCTAATGATATTATCTCCTCCCATTCTCTCCCCTGATCTTTGACACAAATTTTTCAACTTGGGCAAATTCTTTAACCAAAGTTGCTCTAGGCAAGGCAAGAATCGTGTAGCTTCTCCACATGTCTCAGGCAATGAGGTTGTTCCTGACCGACTCACTACGTACTCCAAATAAGGCAGATTCTTCAGAGTAAGATATTTCAGAAAATATAGTTTTCCCACTGAACGGAGACGGTGAATACCCGGACAATCATTAAGTTCCAAACGAATGAGATTAGGAAGAAAGGTAGCCAAGTTGTCATCTTTTGCCCATCTAGGCATTCTCGCACCACAGTATTTCACTAATTCCAGCTCCATTAAATTGGCATGCGGCTGTAGAGCTCCTAACAACTCTTCCTTGTAACCAATGGCTACTTCACTACTCTCTTCATACATGAATTCAAACCTAATGGATGTGAGTATTAACCAAATATCCTCTAAATAATAGTTTACTCTATTTACTTATACCATTCACATTGTAA
>JAOWBH010175788.1:0-10343 GCA_028566215.1 Silene coronaria
AGAGGGGACAAAGGAGGGTCCCCCCATGTGCTTCCCCACTCAAGGCAAATGAGTTATTTGTGAGAGAATATGGTATCCGTCACAAATAAGTGACGGATACCTTCCGTCACAAACAAGAATTTGTGCTCCCTTTTGTATCAAACCACCGGCCAAAATATTTGGCTTCTTAGACAAACCGTGGGACCAAGCCCACTAAATGAATAATCTTATTTTTCATTCCCATAAGTCTAAAGTGGACTTATAAGTAACTTGGGCCGGACACACTGGGTCACAACCCAACAGTATTTCGTGTCGTGTCACGTTGTTCACTTGTTTGCCAGCTCTATTTAAATGTTTAACAATGCTATTTATTCAAAAAAACTATAAGAGCACTCGACTAGTTTAATTATCTTTTGTAAATATTGGCGTGATATTTGCGACAGGAAATCGGATGAATCTAAGCTGAAAGCCGTGGAGTACAAATCAAAGCATAGGGAAAATTTGGAAAAGAAGGGGTACAAAATTATAGGTAATATTGGTGATCAATGGAGTGATTTACTGGGACCGCACCCTGGCTTAAGGACCTTTAAATTGCCTGATCCTATGTACTATATCACCTGATTTGTTGGAAGACTCCGAAAATAAATTACATTATACTTAATATTATCTATTGTTATACACTTGTACTTGCTAAGGTTGGACAACATGAAAAGAAATTACGGAGTACATTTTACTGGATTTTATCATTTGTTATATTTATTTTTTAAAATTTGATCTTAGTTAATAGTTTACGTTTACATTATTTTTCCCCTTACACAATAAAAGTAAACTATTCGCTAGAACTGAGGAAGTACTTTGCGAAGATGTCAAGGAGCTTAGCTATACTCGGGCTCACGTTAGACCATAGTTTAATATATACATAATTTAATGACTGACCCATACATTTCTTCAATGTTTTAATAATCCTTGGTACCTTAGGACATGATTACAAAATTACCCTAATACATCACTGGGTATAATTACAAAATTATCCGGATACATCGGAGTGAAATTACAAAATTATCCGGATACATCGGAGTGAAATTACAAAATTATCCGGATACATCGGGGTGAAATTACAAAATTATCCGGATACAACAGCCTCATCGCCGTAAAAAAAACATTTACAAAATTTAACACAGTGAAATATTGCCAGGGGTTGAGTCGGTTGACCCTCCTTGTCCTTAACTTCCCTTGCTGAACCAAAACAAACCTTGGGAAGTTGACTTGAGATGCATCAGAGCATAATTTTCCATATATTTACATAAGTTAACAGTGAGTTACAAACTTGCAATGGTGAAATAGAGAATGTTTGAACACCTTACCAATGACTTGTTTCAAGTTCTTGCATCCGACGATCTGAATTTACGAGCTTAGACCCTCTAGAGCTTTCACAGCAGACTCAGGAACGACACACGTCTTATATCCATGTTTAGCCAATGTATTAACTCTCTTTTCTATTTTCTGTTCCTGCAATTGAATGATGGCTTTAGATTGAACCAAACATAGACTTGACAACAAAAAATATGACAGGAGGAATTCTCAGCTCCATTTTTGACAGAGAGCAGTCAACGGTCGACCCCTAAAATAGTGTGACATTACGCACTAAGTAACTACTCTTACTCAGCTGCCAAAAAAAAAAAAAAAAAAAAACTACTCTTACTGAATGAGGAATATCAAACTGTAGATGCTTACCGTGATAAGCTCGCCACCTAGGCCAATTTCACCAATAAATGCCATGTTACTTGGAAGTGGGAACTCCAAGAAGCTGAAGATAGAACATTTTGGAAATGTTGTTTTGACAATCAAACCAAACGAGATTAGAGCAAGTATACACGACAATGTGATCATATTATAGAGTAAACATTCTGATCGCCTAAAGGTGCAAGACCAAAAATTTTAGTAGCCAGAAACAAGCTAACTACAACTAACATCACCCAAGTGCTGCAAAAGTGAGGTTCAACCATGTGTTTGTGTTGAAACACACAGAAAGACGGTCTCCCAATAATTCACAATGAGAAGTTATGTAAGAGTATAATGGCTGGCCAATATAAAGCTGCTGCGACATTAAACACAAGGATTTGATTTCTTTCTTAATTATAGTGATATGGAATGAGATGATAGGAGGTGATAACTTGCCTGCTGCAAATTGCCGCTGCCACAGCAAGATCTCCAGAAGTCTCCTTCAGAGAGACTCCCTTTATTGTGTTCAAGTAAATCCTCTGCAAAACACCAGATATTGAATATTAGTACAGATATGATACAGAGATGCTTAAAACAAAGTAACTAAGTATCGACTGCCTATTAGGGCTATTACAGTAAGTTTTAGTGGCTGAAAAAAATAGTTTTGTCTCCATCCTAAATTTATTGTCCGCTGATGCCTTTTATGGTCATACAATGTCAACTTATGACACACATAAATATTCTAAACTCTAATTTCTACATACATACTATTCTAAAGCTAAGGTTCAGTCGGCAGACTATTTTTTGCCATGTAGAATTCTCCAAAACTCTGGATTAAACAACCGGATATTTGGGGGAGGGGTGGAAGGCGTCCAAATGTACACGGCCTTACAGTACAAAACAATATACTAAATGCTAGTGAAAAGAACTTAACACATGATCTTAAATAAGCAAAGAAATGATTACATGATTTTTGAGCTTTAGTCCCGCTTGCTGCCTAAGAACCTGAAAGTAAAAGAACAATACATCAGTTTATTGTTTTTCACACTTGGAGGTTGAAACTGAACAAAAGGATCAAAGATGGTAAAATAAGCTACACCTCGATAACTTTGACCTTCTATCAACATTTATTCCAAACTACTTAGGAACGCTCACCCAGTCCCACAACTCTAGTTTTGAGTCGTTACCCTAGAAACATTGCCTAATTTAAGCCATCTCACCTAAACAAATGAGGGTGTAATATGACTAAAATGAGGGTGCCAAACGCGTGGAGATAGAGGTAATGTGCTTTCACGTCCATATAACTTGAGTAAAAATTACCCTTGGTTTTTGGACAAACCATTACCCTTCTCCAAACAAGCATCATCTCCAGTTCTCCCTCCGCCCAGTCATTATCCTTCTGTGTATTCTGAAGTTAGGGTAAGAGTAACAACTTCCTGCCTTTTCACCTTCATCTTTCCTTCCTTTTGCTATGCATATTCTTCTTTTGGATTTATCTAACATCATTCGCCTGTTTATTTTATTCCTGATTTCCTTATCATACCTCATAGGACCACCACACAACAACCCAAATCAATGTCCTAAGTTTCAACCCGATCTGAAAGCTTTGCCAAATTTAAATTACCCTGCTTATCTTCTATGAACTCCATACGAGTACAACTATGATTGAATCGCAGAGATTATGTACAACACAGTAATACATTTTAGAACCAAATGAAGAAATTATCAACATCATATACTGGATTACATTTGGATTACGCTGTTGGTCAAGGACATAGTGACATACCGAAACAATAAAACGAGCTCTGGATAGTTTCATGCCGCTAACATCCGTAAAAGCACCAGGTTGAGGAACACATAAAGCCTATTAAGGTAATCACGAAACAGACAGCAACTCAGGAAAAGCAAATGATAGGACACAAATGGCAATAGTGTATCCCTCCTGGAGATATGATAGAAGGCCAAGTCCCTACAGTTACGAGTCTATATTACTCAAACTCCGGTAAGTGTCACGCTCGTCATGAGCTCATGACTCAAATTTTGACACACAGGGAATCTGTCAATAAATAAGGACATGGGTGCGAGGGACATGTCTTAACAGTATAAATTTGATTAATTATATATGAAATAGTGAGATTATTTAAAGTGAAATGCAAAGTTGTATGAAACAATAGGGCTGAAAATCATCAAAAACCTTATTACCATACTATACACTTCATATACCATACTCGTTTTCTAATTTCGTCATGCAAGTCTCTCTGCATCCACTAAGATAAAAAGTGTCGACTTGGCAATGTTAGGTTAGGATTTCCTACTCATCAATGAGTATTTGAGTGTCGTGGCAGACACTAGTATAACCACAAAATTGATGATTCGTAGTAACAAAGGATGCAGTCAATCAAATGAGTTGGATTGGCCTAGAATTACGCCACGCATAGACCCATGGTGCTAAATCTTGGTTTGAGGCATAATCTAGAATTGGTCATCATGGGCTCATCTTAATCGTTTCACTATAATACCGACATTACGGCCTCAAAATGTGGCCAAGGTAACCTTCAAAACCTTGATAACTTAGTTGCGATTGGTGTCATGGGCAATATTTTATACCACGCGTACGTACATCTGGAAATTTACCTGTACTTTAACAAGAAGAGTTCGAGGTCCACGAAAGATTACAGCAATAGCATGGCCAATTAAGTGCTTGGAATCTGGATGTTCTTCACTTAAAAACATTTCACTAGGATTTGAAACAGCTTTCAATCCAGAGTCTGACATTTCAAAAACTCCCAGCTGCGACCAGAAGATCTTAATTAGTATGGGAAAAAACAATCCAAAAATCAAGGAGAAGCATATCACAGGTACTAACTAGTAAGATGAGAAACATTAATAAATGTATCTCACGCTAAACACACAGACGCTAGCAAGCTACTTATGGAATCAAAGTGCTATTTTTCTCATCAATCTCGTAGACGTTTTATGATTAACTATTCCAGTGTGTACTCAATTAGCCATAAGAAAATCACTGCAGTAAATTTGCACTAAGATAGCCTGTATGAATTACTGGAAAATGTAAGCAGGAATATTTAGATCAACAACAATGGTTACCCTCTTCACAAAGAGTAGGTGAGGGTTAAGAAAAAGAAGTAAGACCATAGAGATAGACCTGGCAAATGGGAAATTCATGACGGGTCATAACAGGTTCGGGTTATGTTGTGTAAGCTATTATCAGGTCATTATCGGAGTAAGTCATTTCAGCCTTTCAGGTCAGGTCTGGATCATTTTCGGAAAAGTGTTTACGGAGACTATTCATTTCAAGTCAGGTCTATTCCATTTCATGTTGTTTCTATTTAGAATTTTGTTTTAAATAAGTTATTATGGGTCTAGGACTCTGGCCAATTTTACTGTTGATTTCAAGTTTTAGTCAGATCAGTTCATGTTAGACCAATCGGTTGGGTCACTTTTGTCATGTCTACGTAAAAGTTAGTGGCTGAGAAATACTAGAATGTGAGAAAATTATGAAGGTATATCCAAGTAAATGCAAATAAAGTCACAGATCAAATATTAGAATGAGAAAAATAATGACAATAAAATAAGATGCCGTGATTCAAAAATGGAATGTTTGGTTGCATATGGACAATGGAACAGCCTAAAGCCACACAAGGATTCATAATAGTCGAAACAATTACTTAAAGATCAGAGGACTCAAGCGGGGTCTAAAAAAAATTTATGTATTACCTCATCAGTGGAACCAAAACGGTTTTTCACAGAGCGAAGAAATCTACGTGATGAATGCTTTTCTCCCTGAATTACCACATTAGGAATAAGGTTAGATATGAAAAAATAAAATTATAACTAAAAAAGACAAGTAAAAACCACCCAAGGATTTTCAGAGTATTGGCAAATAATAGGAAGTAGAAGATTTAATAATGTCTAGACTCTAGCCGGTGCATTGCTTATTCGCAGGAACATCACAGATGCATGTGTATAACTATCACTATTCACTGGGCAAGGACAAGTGAAAACATCAGCTGCATGCATGTACCCTCTTTAACTGCTTGAGTTTTCTTGTTCGTATACCCAAGTTATTTTCGCGACCAAGAAAAAGATGAATTTAAAATGGAACAGAAAATTGCAACTCCTTGTGATGGTAAGAGTTGAGATATCCGTCTGTCATGTAAGATCAACCTTAATAACCACAAATCAATAGGTGCCGTGGCTTTCAGTAACCTTACAATGTAGACTATTAAAAAACTAGGCCACAAGTAAACTGCTAGTAAGCGTTGAATTGAAGGGTTCAACGCCTAACCCATGATAACAAACTAAATACTTAAATCCCTTAGTCCAGTTATACTGATTTGAGACTATTAAACCATTTTCAGAAGTTTCGGCAATAAAATGGAAAAAAAAAAAAAAGCAGTAAGGGGAAAAGGCATCAATAATTTTCATGAGTTAACAAGGGAAAATTTACCTCCATATATAAAACACTGTCCACGATGTGCTGCAAAGAAAGCGGTCCTGCAATAACTCCAGATTTGTTCACATGCCCAATCTGTTGCAGAGAAAGATATTATTGTGAGAAAGGTACGGATCGGCTATGAGGTCGTCTAAAGCGTGTATTACAACCTTCAAATTCAAAGCTCCTGATTCTCTCTGTCCAGATTTAGGTTTTTTTTTTTTTTTTGCCAACAACGGGCTTGCAAAAAACGATTCATATGGAAAGATATTTGGCGTTCTACTAGATAATCAATAGAGCAGATAAGGCCACAATCAATGTGACACTATCATAACCTATTCTTACCATTATAACAGGGGTATTTGTCTCGGCGAAACGAAGCAATGCGAATGTACATGCCCTCAGCTGCAACAGAATATGAGTAAGATGAAGCCATGTTCAAGTGTTCCAAATCAACATATTCATTGTTATCATAATACTTAGAGAAACCTCGCTTTTGAAAACAAAGCACAACAATATGAAACAGATGATTTTGAGCAGGAAATGTATGCTGCCATCCTCTTGGCAGTATGTTATCATATTTGGAAGGTTCGTAATCATTGTAGGCTAACTCAAACAGTAGTTAGGCCTGAGGTCACGGTATAAAAAATCAAGGAGGAGATCAGAGCTCGTGTAAGTGAAAGGATGGGAGGTAACCTTCAAGGGTTGCAACTTCTTTGGCTTAGATAAATTGTATTAGAACAAGGATAGACTATCCTTGGATATGAAAAGTGTGTAAAAATGAATGATGTAATTTGGCCTAGTTGATCTAATATATAACTTACATTTAACCAAAAAAAATAAAGAAAAAAAGAAACAGATGATGAACTAGAACTGTAATTTTCATTCAGGTGCGCATTAATTTCTTAAGATTTTTTTTGTCTGTAGCACATTAAGAATCAGATAGGAGTAGAAAGGAGAAGAGGTTCAACTTAAATATTTGTGAAGCTAGACCTGAAAAAAGGGATAGTTAGGCAATGTTTGCGAAGTGTTCCAATTCCTAAACATACCTGCGCGAACCCTCCACAACTTCCAGTCACTCCCTTCAGATACATAGTTTGAATGGAATCAACTACCACAGCACACGGGGAAGGATGCTGCATCTTTTTTAAAACATCCTGTGTAAAAAGATAAATAAATATCTCAGGCTTTTCAACTGTGGGACGGAGGATATAACATATACACCTTAAACCCATGTTTCAAGTAATTCCATATACCAATATAGCCATTAAAAAAACAGCTGATACGAAAAACAGTAAGTTTAACGAATTACGCAAACATGGAACGTTTTGTTTACACCAAAGCATGCAAAGAGAATGAACATCTCTATTTTTGGGGGAAAAGAAATGACCTGATAACTTATAGCAAACTGTTAAAAGAACTAGATGATTAAAACATCCATGGAAAAAAGGCATGTTAATGCAGCAAACTTACTGCATGAGTAAAAGGAAGTCCCAAGGTAACAGTTGAGACATAAGCATGTACAGAGAAAAAATCTCTAACCAACCTGAACATCAGTGCTTGAGTAAAGAAAAAGGCGCTTCGTATTGATGCTCAGCCGAACTGCTCTATTTCTGATTTGCTCAACATTCTAGAGACAGAACAAACATTGCAATCTAATCATTATTGGTTCAAGCAATCAACACAAAGAAGGTTTCACAAAGTCGTTTACAAAATCAAAGTCAGATGTGCTGTCAAAGGTTGGAAACCATAAAATGAAAGGTTATCATACAGAACATATAGTGATTCATGAAGAAAGTGTTGGTAAAGAACAGCAATACTTAATAAGTTTAAAATTAAGTTCTCACTCATATCCTCAAGAATTTTCTCTCTTTGCAGGAGACTTGAGTCACTAACTATCTTGAACACTTCTAGGTCCCTCGAGTGAGTTTTAAGTTTGCTTGACAATGTTTTCATTCTCAAAATCAGTTTCTTAAGTTTGTAAGCAGTTTCTCATGCGTGACTTCATGCGTGACTGAAACTTGAAAGAAAGCATGGCTATCGATTCTAAAATCAAGATTGAAACCGAGGTTTAATACCATGAATGTGCTTTACTCCTCTGTAAACCAAACACTACTCACTTTATAGTCAAATGACTCAAATAGTCAAATCTCAAAGCAATATTATGCAAGCTGAAATGTTCTCTACACCTTGTCTTGTATCCTTCATCTTGCTTTCAACTAAATCATTAGGCCTTTTCCCAAGACGGGTGATATACTTGCCCACCAACATAGTAGGTGCTCAACTTTAGCAGCATTTACAGCAATATAATAGTGAAAGGTAAAGTTGCTTCTACTGCACTAACCTCTTCACCACATATGTAGAACACAGGCGCTACTCCTCCATCGTCACAGCTTTCTGCTATAAGTGCAGCCATCTTCATTTTGAAGCACAACATATTAGTGAAACATGCAGTATCACAGCACTCAAGCGAATTGTACCTACTTAAGCAGGTTTAGTTTGATAAAAAGTGAAATTACTTGTAATGCCAATGTACTCTTGCCCACACCAGGATCCCCACCAATGAAAGTCAATGAACCTATGAAAACCGACAAGAAATTTTGTTACAAGAGTGTACTACATTCTGAGCAAGCTCTTCTTGGGTAACTGCACATTAGTGTAAAGGTTGTAGAAAGCAAGTGAAATAAAACTAAAGCAATGTAAATGTCAATTGAAAATCTTTAGGATAATTTAAGACTTCTCTAGGAAAGGAAAAGACGAGACATAACCTTACATGAAGAAGGGAATCAAACATGAGAAAACGATTTTAGTCGAGTGAGTAATGGGGATGACGCCAATTGCACTACACCTTCAAGCCTCACAGTGATACTTTAATAAGCAAGTAGCATGAGCATTCTTATGTCTATACTCCATACTTTAATAAATGTTTTAGTCAAGTGAGGTATGCATAATTTGTAATGAGAGAGGTGACTGGGAGGAAGAAAATTTGCTAAAGCAGAATATAATCTCTATCTTTGCAAGACATAATCTTAGTTATTAACGAGGATTCCGCATTCAACTTATTTAGATTGCAAAGAATATGTAGGCCAATATGAAACATGAGCCGACTATTTAGACACCAGAATACCACTACAGCGGGTAGAAGTAAAAAAAAATCAAAGACCTTCATACTCCCCCTCATTCAGGTATTCCAGGATTGTCAAAGGCTCAAACTTTCTTCACCCACGAGTATATCACGCTCAAAATGAACAGAAGTACGGAGTAATAATCAATAATACATACTCCCTTGACTCAACAGTTTGTTTACACTTTTATTCTTTCGTGCCGAGTATTTTAATCAAATGTAAACAATTTGTTGAGTCAGAGACTCAGAGGGAATACGATGCAACATAGCACGATTGGACATCGATTTATACCTGGCACAAGACCACCACCAAGCACCGTATTAACTTCTAATCCGAACAAGCCAGACCTGAAAAACAGTCAAATTTCACCCTTCATTCTCAGCATTAACCTTTCCTCTTACAAACATCATAGCATAAAATCTAATCTAGCTGCTAAGCCTATGTAATTAGGCTGTTAACAATGCAATAATGCACCAATGATCAACTTAAAATCCGAACACAAATTCCGCGATAATTGACTCCCGGCCCAACTACACCTGAGAAAGCAATCAAATTTCAAATGTGAATAAACCTAAAACAAAAAAAAAAAAAAAAAAAAAAGAATTGATCAAGTTAGCAATTTTGATCAAGGTAATCAAATCTCCTACAAGTCCTTTGATTTCATTGCTATTTTATAATACCATGGATAATCAAGCTAATCAAATCGCTAACCTAACCCATGAGCTTGCTATTGAGCGAAAAATTCACACTACTGAAAACATGGAAACTTGATTTTTTATTAGGGCAATGTTAGACTCGATTGATCTGAAAGTAACTGAAAAATCGATGTCACTTTCCCCGTACAATTTAACTAAAGTGTAGTAAATTTATGAGGAAGAATTCAATGCCAAATATGCAAGTTCTTTACCGGATGACAAATTAAAGTGGGGTCAAGTGGGTGATCGTGAATACCTCCTGGTGCCTATTCCCGACTATTCAATAGTTCGGGATGAAGCTGCCGATAGCGTTGAAGTTTCAAGAACCCCTCCTCCTACGCATTCCCAATGGAGGTCTAGGGGATGTTA
>JAOWBH010175799.1:0-10343 GCA_028566215.1 Silene coronaria
ACTCCTTTCCTAATGTCTAGACTAATGAACTTAAATTGAGAGTCATTAACCATTACCACTTTCTTACTTTATTCCCCCAAACATAAATCTTTATAAAAGTTACTCCTGCCTCTGGAATAGTTTAGGTTTGCTTTTGAGTTGACTTATTATGTGAGCATATTCAAATGAAGCAAGGAGTTTAGGACTCACTCCACACGACACAAAATACTAAATGGGAAGCGTAAACAATTAGCGAGGACAAAATAATATGGAAATCGTAACTTATTTGCTAGGTCAAAGGGTGTGAACAAAAACATTATTGTACTTCTTAGTTCCTCAAAACTCCGCAATGGTGGGCCATGGGATCGGATGTACACAATGTTACCATTGTATTAACAATAGAAGAAAGGACTATTTCCGAATGACCATAGTGAAATTGTGCTGATAAATACATCCGATAATTGTTATGCCATCCTTTGCAACAAAAATGATACTCTGTATTATTTAATTTTGTGCTTTGCCATGATCAACTCCACTTCCATGATCTTGTTTCTTGTAGCATGGCAGTGCAGTTGATCATACCAAAATTCATGTTTTATTAACATTAAACATAGAAACAAAACAGTAACCTTATTTGTTGCTATTGCGATATTCTATGTGACTGGTAACCCTTTGTTATTGACATTAAACATAAACAAATTATAGAATAAAACGGTCTTACACGTAAGATGGTCCTCTTGTTTAAGAAAACCAGTCATTTGTTGCTATTAATAAATGAGTGTGTTTTTATAAATGAACCGTCTCAGGTATGAGAGCGTAATTACTGTTTTTTAGGAAGATGGTTTGATCAGTCAATTATTGATAGTGGAAATATGCTGTTCTGATGTTGCTTTTATTAGCGGGTGTCATTTTTCATTATGCAGAAAGCTGTGTAGACCAGAATGGAGAAACATAAAAACATTTATAGATATATTTTGATAATTTAGCCTTCCTTCTTACTCCCCATATATAACTAGCATGTTCTTCCTTTACCCTGTTTTTTCTACTTGTTGATATTATTATGGAACACTTTGCAGTTTGCATCCATACAGTGCTTTTAATGCTTCAATGGGGACCGTGGTTATTGGTATGCATGTGTCTTCATGTTGCATTCATATCTGAAACCTAAATATAGGATTCTTTTGGTCCTACTTAGGACTCAGAAGTTGACCTTGGTATATAGATGGCTAGAGGTATGGGTTTACGATTTAAGGCCACGCAACGAGATCATCAGAGATGGTCAGTTTTCCTCCGTCCATCCCAATTATTTGCTTACCTTGATAAACAAATGATTTGATGGGAGGGAGTAGATGATACATATAGTAATAGGGGTATAGAAAACAGGTCTTAAGTTTCTACTTTTATCCTACAATAACCTTCTTGTTTTTGTAAACTCGTTTCACATATATAGTTTCGAATGTAAGAAAATTTTCGGATGGGTGATGTAGTGATCTAAGAAAATTTTCGGATGGGTGATGTAGTGATCTACCTTTACTCCTAGTTCAGCGACCCATTTGACTTTGTTTTTCAACTTTGCCCAACTTCACTATCAATTTGTCCAAAATCGCAATATAATGAAAAAGTTTCACCTTATGTTTTAGAAATCACAGCTATTTTGTATTATGAGAAAATATTGGTTAAAGTTGACCATTTTCACCATTAATGTTGACTGATACAATATAAATGACTTGTAGGGAGTATTTTTTAGCGTGAGCGATTTGCTAAGGCAAAATTGTCACCAAGGGGGAGGAGTTTGAACTTTTGACTATTGGGTGCTAGGTCCTCGGTTGCTTCCATTAGGCGAACGAGATTTTTTTTTCTCAAGTAGCTGTAAACTTCAAAACCATTAAAAATTGGACAACCTAGTTTGATTATGCAACAATAGCTGTTCATCTTCGGATAATCCACGCTATAATTTATATATGTCGATCTTTTCACTTGTTGTCCCAGCTAGCCTGACACTAAATTGTCCATGAATTGCACCACTTTGTTGATACTCCTTATCGCCGCTCGGTGCAAAGCAAGTCTGCTTGCATATATAATGTTACTGTTGCTAAATGGAGTTGAAGTACTAATTAAAGAGTTAAATATAAGGTTAGGTTACATGAACTGTCTGTCTTATTAATCTGTAACTAAAGACCAGTTATCTGTGATTTTTGCAGTTTCTCACCAACATTTGGAGGCTACAAATTTGTTCACGTTGATGGCGGTAGTGCTTGCTGCAGTTATGGCTTCTGAATTTACTACCGTGAGTTACTTGTCCAAAGTTTCTTATCTTGTGTAACTTATAAATGTGAATTCTTTTATTTAATGGCTGGTACAATTTTACCCACTTGAGTAAATAGGGTACTTTTATTAGTAAGGACCCTACTTCGTCACCTTGGATGCATGTCACACGTCGATACTATACGCCTCAACCCATTTTATACAGCACGATACTTTGATACAGAGATACTTTGATACAGAGTATTACAATTATGGTCTATAGATAGCATTTTCTCTAAAATAGTCACGTTCCAACATTTGGATACACACCCATGCTTAATAGTTGACACTTGCAACCGAGTTGGAATGTGACGGAATAAAAACTCAACAATTGTTCATGTTGCTTAATCTTCCCAAGGCCTTTGTTAAGTTGCCAATAATTTGTGTTATTATCCTCTATGGCTAAGAGTGGTCCCAATGTTTAGTCTTGTGGCATGTGGATCATTTTAGCTCAGCCATTCACGGTCTGACTAACTAGGAGTTTTTGTAGCTGAACTAGTGCCTTCTGAGAGCGATAGAGTGTCAGCGAGTGATACATACCAAGTCTTGTTCTCATCCCCTCGCATACTTTATGTAAAGTCTATCGTTTTGATGATCTATACCTGGTATATATGTGAGATAGTGGTACCATGACTCGGTATTAGCCGGTGCTGTCGTCCCATTTTCCAGATTATAACACCCCTACTCCTTGCGTCATTCCCATATCCGTCGGGTCTAGATTATGATTTATGAGCCCGTATGATTGTACCGCGTGGATGAAGTGCTGGTTGTACATATTTCTTAAATAACTTAGACAATTAAGGAGACATGCTCCTTGATGGAAGGTCGTACCAATTTATATATTTTCAAGTTTGTTTCGAGTCGTTTTTATTGGCAAATAGTCGCTTCTTTGAAAGTATAAATTGTAAAAATATACACAAAAACATGTAGGAAGTATAATACGGTAGTACGGTAAAGTTAGTTAATAAGAAGACAAAACATAAAGGCAATGTGTAATAACAATGTGATGGTGCATTTGAGTATTGAATGATTTCTTTTATAAAGTGGCACGAGGTTTAGCACACTTCCTTGTTTACCTTTTGTTCTTTTAGTTGTAGACTTGTAGTACCCTTACAGCTTTAATCAATGTGCTCAACCTTTTTTATCTTCTTCTTTTATGATTCAATGACTTCACTCGTTTTTGCCTGCCTACAAAAACAACACCTACATTCACCGCCGTTACATATCTTATCATGCTCATTTCATGACCTTTGTTAATGACAACCACCAAATTATTCCTAATCTTGCTCACAATTATACCATTACAATTGCTACGAGTATGTTTCTTTTAAGAGGTTGAACCCGAAATAGAAGACAATTTCACGGCCTATTTACGAACATGTGAACTAGCATAATTGCTTGCACTCTGTCAACACCCGCCTTCATTTTCTTGCAATGAAGTTTTTGGAGCGATAAGTAGTGCAACTGGTGAATTGCATGAACGCTTGAACATTCAATCTTCAGTATTAGTTTACATTTATGTTGGTGACAGAACCCCGTAAGATACGGGTAAAATGGTAATATGAGCACCTAGCATGTTGCATTTGAGATTTTGAGTGCCACCCCATTATTGAGTTAGTTGATCAGTGGAAGTCAGCCAAAAAAGGAGATAACCTTAGTTCACAACTTGAAGATGATTATATAAATATCGTAGCGAAAGAGTTAGTACGATTAGCGTATTTGGAGTGTATATACGATTACAGTACGTGCCTATATAATGTACTATGTCATGTCCCCAACCTAAACCTGATAGCATTCAATTAACTCAACCTCCACCAAACATATCACCACTTATTATAATTTCTGTATGTGTCTACCTTGATTTAATCTATGCATCTAGGTCGCTCTACATGGGATCTTAATTCATCATTGAAGTCTTATAAGAATTGTACAATATTCTCTAAATATGTACTTATATCAGTAACCATCTCTTATAATAAGCGATTTTACGTTCCTGTATAAGTGTTCGTGTTCAAATCATAGTCAAATCAATTTGATTTTATAGTAATCAAATTCTAAACACCTACATCTAGACCTAGTAAAATTAACTCAATTCGAATAACCCGACCTGACACCCAAACTCTAGAGTCGAACTTGACCCGACCCGATTTATTGTTGCAAACTGATTATTATCCACAAATAACTTCATACTAGTTGACCCGAACTCGAAATGACCCGGCCCGAACGACCGGTTTGCCAGGTCTACTTATATCTACAAGCAGACCTCGTAAATGGGTCATTCGAGTCGGCAACTGGTCAGGTCATTTCGGGTCAATAATTACCGAGTCGGGTTGAGTCGTCTGTGGATCAAGATTTTGCTTAAAATAAGTAATCTCACTCGGGTCACTCCATATCGGGTCATTTTGGTCCGTCGCTTTTCAGGTGGGGTCAGTTCAGGTATATCGGTCAAGTCTAGGTTACACTTTTCGGGTCTCTTTCAGGTATCGAATCAGCCTTATGCAGTTGGGTTGGGTCATTCGAACCGATCAATTTTGCCAGAACTAACTACAGAGACGTAAATATGAAACTAACCAAAAAGTCGCTTGTAATTAGAGGTGGCGAGTTTCGGTCGAACATGTGGGCTATCTTAATCCTCAATTAGCCCGTGGAGAGGGCAAGTTCGGCGGGGTTAATCAATCCTAACCAAGAACTTGTATGTTATTGTATCAAGTTGAGGCCGAAACATATCAACTCAATTTTTTTTTTTTTTTTTTGGGGTGATTAGGAGTAAGAGAGACTGAATTGAAAAGGATAAATTCTAAATGAGCCAGATTTATGATTGATTAGCTCGACCATACCACTGGCAAGTACGGAGTGACAACCGAAGGCTAAGTTTATCCAGGTTTGTATTTGGGTCTCCTACTTTAGCAAATCTGAGTCATGAATAGTATTTTATTCCTGTCTTAAGTTTGATCTTGTAAATCTAAGATCCAACTTAACACGCATGAATAGTATTTTGTATGGGTAAGAAGTAAGTTGACGGGTCTCATATATTTTTGAAAGTCTAAGGCTCAAATTTTGATAACTTTGGGGGATAATGGGGAAGAAATAAAAGAGTACCAGTTTAATCTTAAAAATATAATATTATTTTATTGAATTTGTGAATAAATATAGCTTATATCCGTCCGTTCAAAGTAACCCGCTAAAATGACCATCTTTTATTATGAGTATACTTTTGAAAGTTAATCGATAACATCACAATCCTAAAACAACAAGACACAAGCCAACAAAACAAGAGACAAACCATAAAATAACAAACCAAAAACAAAATCCACCGATCAAAATTCAAAACACAAATTCTTTAAAAAAAAATAAAAAAATTGTAGCGCCACCATTACAAATCGCAAACTTTCTTTTACTTGTCCTCTTTTGGAAATCTTGATACACTCACAAACTTTATTTAAACCCCTCAACACTCTAAACTCAGTCTACTCTTCCATGTGAACTCCCCTTTATCTCTCTCTCTCTCTCTAAAAAAACACCATGGAACTAAACTTCACTTTACTTTCACTCCTCTTTCTCCTTTCTCTCTTCTCCTTCTCCTCCTCCTTACACCTCCATACTCAAACTCTAACCCTAACCTCCCTCCCTAACCCGGCCCAACTCGCCCCAAATACTCAACCCCAAGCTCAATCCCAATCCAAATCCGAATCTGGGTTGTCGTTAGATTTACACCATGTTGACGCACTAGCATCACATTTGAGTCCGGAGGACTTATTCGCCCTCCGACTCAAACGCGACTCAGCTCGAGCAAATTCTATATTTGCTCGAGTTGAGCGCGTCTCGAGCTCTAGCTCTTCCTTCGAGCCGAGTTTTAGGGCGGCGGGGAAGAACTCGAGTTTGAGTAGGGATTTTAGTAGCTCGGTAGTGTCCGGGTTGGCTCAAGGGAGCGGGGAGTATTTTACTCGTCTTGGTGTCGGGACGCCACCGAGGTACATGTACATGGTGTTGGATACAGGAAGCGACGTCGTTTGGATTCAGTGTTCGCCATGCAAGAAATGTTATGACCAAACCGACCGGATCTTTAATCCGGCTCAATCCGTTTCGTTCCGGTCTATTCCTTGCCGGTCTAAGGTCTGTAAACAGCTGGACCAAGCCGGGTGTATCCGACGTGGGAATAAATGCGCGTACCAAGTGTCGTACGGTGACGGTTCTTTCACTATGGGTGAGTTCGCTTCCGAAACGATGACGTTTCGAGGCGTTAAGGTCCCAAACGTTGCGTTGGGATGCGGGCATGATAACGAGGGTTTATTTATCGGTGCGGCCGGTTTATTGGGTTTAGGAAGGGGTAAATTATCATTTCCGACCCAAGCCGGAAGACAGTTCGGTCAGAAATTTTCTTACTGTTTAGTGGACCGGTCTGCTTCGAGTAAACCGTCATCTGTTGTTTTTGGCGGTTCATCGGTTTCTCGGGCCGCGGTTTTTACACCGTTACTTAGTAACCCGAAGCTTGACACTTTTTACTACGTGGAATTGATGGGAATTAGTGTTGGTGGGACCCGCGTTCCTGGAATCACGGGTGAGCTTTTCAAGATTGACCGTACGGGCAATGGTGGGGTCATTGTCGATTCGGGTACATCCGTGACACGTTTAACCCGACCCGCTTACGTCGCATTACGGGACGCGTTCCGTGTTGGGGCCGCCTCGTTAAAGTCCGCCTCGGGTTTCTCGTTATTCGACACTTGTTTCGATCTATCGGGTAAAACCGAGGTTCGAGTCCCGACCGTGGTCATGCATTTTCGAGGAGCCGATGTTTCCTTACCCGCTACCAATTACCTAATCCCGGTCGACTCCACGAGTCGGTTTTGCTTCGCATTCGCGGGTACAATGAGTGGATTGTCGATTATCGGTAACATTCAACAACAAGGGTTTAGAGTGGTTTTCGACATGGCGCAACATCGTGTAGGGTTTGCTCCCGGGTCATGTGCTTAATTCAGGTCGAGTTATATTGCGTCATTTTAGATGTCCTAGAGGGTTGTCTTAAATTAGTAATGGGTGGGTGGGTGACAGGGTTGGTTGGGTTTAAATGTTGTTTAATTAAATGTATTCTGAGTTCAATTAAATAATTAGTGTAATAGTAGTAGTAAAATGTGAAGAAAGAAGAGGATGAATGAATGAATGTCCCACAATTTGTCAAATTTTCTTGTAAAATTAAGGAGGAAATGACGGAGAATATGTGTCCTACAGCTAAGGGAAATATGCATTTTATTAAGTATGAGGGGGTTAATAAGACCCACATGTGGGCATTTGTCATGTGAAAATCCCATATCTACTGCATTTTCCCCCACTCTTCTTGGTCGGGTATAGTGTTCACTAGTGTGCTCTAGTGTCAATTTTGGAGTTAAGTCATTATCTTTTAAGTTTTTCATAACTTATAAATTTAGTTCAGGTCGTATAAGTTTAACTTAATTCTAATTCTTTAATAAGTTCAGAAAAGTTTACATCTCAACACATTGCCGAAGAAATAATTCATTTTTTTTGGTACAAGAGAAATAATTCATTCGTCTTGTATGTTGTGAGTTGTGGCCCTATGGAAGGGCTAGCAAGGGTGGTCGCCTTTATTGAAGAAATAAAAATCCAAAAACTAGTTAAAACTTGCAAACTTTTTTCGTGATATGTTAAACTAGAGTAAGTCTTGCTTAAGACGGGTCGAATTTTAAGACGGATCGTTTGTGAGAGAAAATGGGTAGATGAGACAAAGGTGGTATCCCCCATGTGCTTCTCCACTCACCCTAAATGAGTATTTTGTGAGAGAATATGGTATCCGTCTTATTAATAAGACGAATACCTTGGTCTGAAACAAGAATTGGTGGTTAAACTATTATCTGTTCGTGCTCGCTAAGTTCAAATCCTAATTCCATTACTAAATGTTGTTTTAGTCTACTAGTCGGTGTAGCTTTTGACCTCACGTCTTTCAAAACCTTTTATTTTTGTCAATGATATCTTCTCAAAATAAATTAAGCAAAAAAAAAAAGAGGAATAATAAAAATTCTAGCTTTTCGCCTTTTCCATACTTTTTTTTTGGCAATTGTAAAGTTAAGTAACATTACAATCTCATAGCACCTCTAACAAGGCTATGGGCAACCTTATTTAAATTTTGAGAAATAAAACTAAACGATAAACAATGAAAGAAAGGAAGAAGGAGGCGAATCTCCTATAGAACTCCATAGGTCGTGTGGTGAGATTTAGCCACTCTCGCAATTTGAAGGAGAGCCTCAAGAAGGTCATGTGGTGAGATTTAGCCACTCCCGTAATTTGAAGGAGAACCTGAAGACAATCAGAAGAATTCTCAAGATGAACGAGATTGGAGCACACAACCCATGAGATAAGATTATGAATACCAATGGCCTCAGCTTGAACAACCGTTTTAGCAAAGTAACAACCTGCAGACCTATTAAGAACAGTTCCATGATAATTACAGATACCCAACCGCTAGTCACTTGAAGGGAAGGAATCCAACTCGCGTCAACTTTAGTCCGAGTCATGTGACAGAGATTACCTTCACCCACCATAAAAAACCGAATACTATGGCCTTTTCCATAGTTGATAAAGTAAACACATGAATGTTTAAAAATATAGCTAAAACCTCCCTCTACATCCTTTTGCTCATCCCATTTTCCATTTTGGGGTTGAACTTTTTAAAACTGACAATAATAAAGTAAAATATAATAGCTCATACCATCATATTCATTCGGACAATGATAACGTCACTACTATTTTTACTAATGCCGCTCAAATAC
The DNA here is from genome assembly GCA_028566215.1 of Silene coronaria. Classification (NCBI taxonomy): domain Eukaryota; kingdom Viridiplantae; phylum Streptophyta; class Magnoliopsida; order Caryophyllales; family Caryophyllaceae; genus Silene; species Silene coronaria. Next base: position 9,063 of record JAOWBH010175799.1, read on the forward strand.
AAGTTAATTATATGGATATCTTACTATTCACTCTCTCATAAATTGAGTAGCATTATTAGAAATGGTAGTAGCATTAATATTGACCTATTCATAAACTCCTAGTAAGGTTTGTTTTTAAAAAATCTTTCATAAAAATTTATATTCATCTACAAAAAATAATACTCCGTATATGAAAAATATAGCTAAAGTATCGTTTAGGAGACCGTATATGAATTAAATGGGAGGAATAATATGAATTGGAGGGAATATTTGATTTGGTCTACCTAAATCACAAGGTAGAAACATTAAGAAACTTAATTCCTACAATCTGTTAATTATACAAGTTGATAGATACATGGACAATAAAAACAAAATATGCTTGAGTAGTGATATTATGCTTTGGTTATCATTCTTATAATAATGGACCATCCATGATAACTCCTTACGGAGTATTTATGTCGATCGTGATAAAGAGGTTGGTTTAGGTTTGTAGTCGGTCATCTTTGTATTTTCCTTCCGTCCGAGGCAAATTCTTATTAATTGTTTGAATAGCATTTTGACAAGTTTCAACGGTTTTAAATTTACGCATAAAAATAAAGGGAATATAAGAGTAAAAGGAGAAATTATTATTTAAAGAAATTGTAAGAGAAAATGGAGAGGATTCATTCTCTATCTACTAAATGAATAGATGATCTCATACATTTTCCCTCCAAAAAGTATCTTTCTAAATAAGGAAGTTAATAACTATTTAATTGCATTTTTTAAACAAGGAAATTCATTATTATAATAATTTATTTCATTACATAATTATCTTTTCATTAAAATTAATCTTTTCATCAAATTGTATTGTTTTCACTAAATTATAAACTACAATATTTTAGTGAAAATATAAATAAAATTAATATAAAACTATAAACTGCTAAATCTTTTATTGATACTATTATTTGATGACGAATAAGTAATAATTTATTAAAAATAAAAAACTCTATATATTACCGTGCATTTATTGCACGGGTTCTAAACTAGTTTCTATTAGCTTGAATACTCAACTGTGAAAACAAGGCCATTCAATTCACAAGTTAAGTACTCCATATATAGAGTATTTGAAATCACAATTATTATATCAATTATTGTTTGATTACTCTAGGTGTTGAGTTCGTAAAGGAGCCTTTCTGAATTCTCCTTGTTGACAGATTGCGGATTGTTGAGGTATGGTTGTCCCTACTCAGTCTATGATGCCATTGTAATTACTATTATTGTGTTGTTTTGTCATTGTTGTTGTTACTGCTGTGTTTGTGACGG
>JAOWBH010175810.1:0-10342 GCA_028566215.1 Silene coronaria
ACATTTTTCATTCAAGTTATAATCAAGTTATTATTCAAGTTTATTTGCAAGTTTCTATTGGGTTATTCTTATTGTTCTTGTTCTTATTTTCCAAGTTCTAGCATTTCGGTAATTCTGATTCTACCATTTTATTTTATGTTATCATTTTCATATCTAGTTTACTTTACATTTCTCATTTAGTTATAATCGTTATTTAGTTATTAACATTTTATCATTAGCATTTCATTTAGCATTCACATTTTATTTGCATTTCATATTTCCATTATCATTTTAGTAATTAGCATTCACATTTCTCATCTTAGCTTTTTCGTTATCACTATCATCATTAGTTTTATTATCATTCTCATTTTAGTTTATCATCATTTCCATTATGCCTTTCATTATCATTTTAAGCATTGTTTGTTTTTCATACATCATGAGTGAGTAGTCTCCTTGTCTAGGGATTAGAGGAGTCATGCTAAGTTAATATTTATATTGTTGATTAAGATGTTATAATAATGTATAATTGTTTCTATCACATGCTTGTTTTGCATTGTTAGTCTTTGATTATTGATCGCAATCATAGATTAAATCCGTTAATTCGTTCTATAAGTCGAGAGGCACGGAATTGAATTAGACTACATGTTATAGTAGATCGATCTAGCCATAGCGAGAGCTCGTTAGAACTCGATCTATGGTTGACAATAAGGCCGGGAGGTGGTTGTCGTGAGACCTAAACAATTATCGTTAGCATGCATCCCATGTTAACATGAATCATATTTATCTTACATGAGTGACCCGATTCCCCTAGACCTTTATATTATATTGTTAAGTCTATCATTTTATTATCGTTAATCAACCAACCTACAAACCCAATTGATAAATCGACCTAGATAGACATCTACCCATAGCATTTCATCATAGCAATTACCGTTACCTTGTGGTTCGACCCTTATTCATACTACATTGATTTGTTAGCCAAAGTCTAGGTACTTTATCTTTGCATAGGTGTGCGATAGCCTATCAGTACACGTCCCTCGATCGAATTCTAGTCTACTCGATCAAGGATCATTTATCTTCAGCTTAACTTTGTGTTTTCTTCTCTTTTCTCCATCTTTCGTCCTTGATCCTCGTGCCATTATCCGAGTACTCCGTCTTGCCGACTCCGCGATCCCTCATATCAGTCTTTTATCACTCGTGTACATCAGATTGGCATTTAAAACAACAAAAGGCGGAAGTATTGACATTCTTACATAAACGACATATAAATAACGTATAATAGCACAAAACCGTCTCAAAAACAACTAAGAAAAGACATAAACTTGTACTCCGTATATAATTATAACTCGTCAGTCATCACCAAGTCTCCTTTACTCATTTTTTCCAAGTCTACGCCCCAACAACACGCCATATCCTACATTCCTGGTTCTTCCTACGTCTTTCATTTTTTCTCTACTCCTGTTATCACAATTCTTTAACCTCCACATAAACTAATGATCAAAGACTAATTACTCCTACGTCCTAAACAGAAGTTAACATGAAACTTGGCAGCATGATTTTCTTCTTCATCTTACTGAATTCAGTGTCTTCTCATCTATCTCCGACGCAAAAGCCTACCATGATCAACCTGTTGAACAGCCTGAGAAATCAAACATCCTCATTATCATGGAACGTTGTCGAAAATCCTTGTTTGTGGTCGGGTGTAACATGCAATAATATCAACACCACTACTTATGTTACTCAACTTTCTTTGTCCAACAAAGGACTCAATGATTCCAGTTTCCTACCTCTTGCATGCCAAATTCACACTTTAGAGGCTCTTGATCTTTCTAAAAACCTTCTATCTTCAATCCCAGACGAATTCTTTACCGTCTGTGGGGGAATTCAGGAGCTTAAACTGGTAAACTTCAGCAGCAACAGAGTTTCTGGTACCCTGCCGTCCTTTGCTACTGGTTTTTTGGCATTAGAGTCCCTAGATTTTGCTCAAAACTTACTGTCAGGAAGCATAGAAGGGCAATTCAGTGAATTGGTAAGTTTGAAGAGCTTGAATCTCAGCTTTAATAATTTTACTGGATTAATTCCTGTCAATCTTGGAAAAGTCATGAGGTTAGAGCAACTTCAACTATCAGAAAACCTTTTTCACGGCCCTATACCTGAAAAACTCGTTAATTACAAGAATTTAACAGTTCTTGATCTGAGCTCAAACTTTAGAATATCAGGCAATGTCCCAACCTCATTTGGCGAGCTTCTTAAGCTGGAGGTGCTAGTACTTTCTGACAATCTTCTTCAAGGTGAAATCCCGGCCGAAATTTCAAAAATCAGAACATTACAGAGGTTTGCCGCGAATCTGAACTCATTCACAGGTGTAATTCCACCGGGGATTTCGACTTATATCTCGACTCTGGACCTAAGTTACAATAGCTTAAGTGGGTCAATACCCCATGATCTTCTCTCCCATCCTAATGTGAAATCAGTTGATATTTCTAGCAATAAGTTGGTAGGAAGTATACCTGTTAATGTCTCTTCAAATTTGTTTCGACTGAGAGCAGGGGGAAATTCACTAAACGGGACGATTTTATCGATACAATTTAGTGAACTTCAAAACCTGCAGTATTTGGAGCTCGAAAACAACAGTTTAAGTGGAACAATCCCTTCAGAACTGGGTTCATGCCAGAACCTGAGTCTGTTAAATTTGGCCAGAAATAGATTCTCGGGTGAATTACCTCCTCAACTGGGTGACTTGAAACAGCTCATGGGGTTAAGTCTTCAGCAAAACAACTTTACTGGTAGAATTCCTTATGAAATCACCAACTTGACCAGTTTGTTAACCTTGAATATCAGTTGGAATTCAGTAAGTGGTTCAATTCCTCCTTCCATCTCGGCCTTGGCGAAACTTAATTACCTGCATTTGCAAGGCAATAACCTAACTGGTTCAGTACCAAGCACTATTGGTAGCATGGAAAACTTAATTGAACTTCAACTGGGGCAAAATCAACTTAGTGGCAACATTGTTTCAGTGCCCACAAAATTGCAGTTTTCTCTGAATCTAAGTCACAACCTATTTACAGGACCAATCCCAAAATCACTTAACCAACTAAATTCTCTTGAGATTTTGGACCTATCATACAACAGATTTTCGGGGATGATTCCGGATTTTTTATCTCGTTTCGGATCAAGCCTAACATTGCTTTTACTCAACAACAACAACCTCTCAGGAGTGTGTCCGGTCTTTCCTTCCAATATGGTGGTAGACACTGATGGAAATCCTTCTCTCATTATATTGACTCCAACTTCTAGCCCTGTTTCGACTCACAGGAGAAGACTGGTTGCAATTAAAATTGCAGTGGGCATTGGGGCTGTACTCTTTGGGGGGCTAGTTGCCTTTCTTGCAGTATCCATCTCACGGCAAGTCCTTTGCAGGGCTCACGACCATGAAGTGCAACCAAACAATGACGACGTTACTCTCCCAACGGCCATAGAAAGTCACATGTTGACCACAAGCAGTATCCATAAAGCAAACATTAACTTTACTAAAGCCATGGAAGCAGTAACCAATCCATTGAACCTCGCCTTAAGTACCAAGTTTTCCTCCTACTACAAAGTGATAATGCCTTCTGGAAGAAGTTATTTTGTCAAGAAAATCAACTGCAGTGACAGGATAATTGAACCAAGCAGCCACGAAAGTTTTGGCAAGGAATTAGAGGCTTTAGGGAAGCTGAATAGTTCAAACATTATGATACCTTTGGCCTATATGTTGGCTTCAGATGGTGCTTACCTCTTCTATGAGATTACATTTAAGGGTACTTTGTTTGATGTTCTCCATAGAAGTTCAGGCACACCTTTAGATTGGGTTAGTAGGTGCAGTATAGCAGTTGGGTTGGCACAAGGCCTAGCATCTCTCCATGGATGCTCTTCTGGCCCTATTCTTCTGTTTGATCTTGGAAGTAAAACCGTTATGCTCAAGTCACTCAGGGAGCCTCAGATAGGAGACATAGAACTCTGTAAAGTGATTGACCCCTCGAAGACCACTAGTAGTCTCTCAGCCGTGGCTGGTTCTGTTGGCTACATTCCACCAGGTAAGCAAACATTCAATATCCTATACTAGTTTGTACTCCTTCCGTCTCTGTCAATTGTTTACACATTCAGGGTTCCTAGTCAATTGTTTACTTTACAGTTTAGGGTAAGTTTTAGTGATGTAATCTGACCTACATGCCCTCTATTTTCCTGATCAACTCATATGACTGGTGTGTACGCATCTTTTTGCATGTTTTTCTTTTTTTTTTTTTTTTTTTTTTCAATTTTAGTATTCCGCCAAAACAATCCCTTTGTCCCATAATCTCCTATGCAATCTTGTTATATGAAATAATTTTGTAGAAAACCACATACATGCTGCTTTCTATGAAAATTCATGTTCACAATTTTTTTTTATTCCAGAATATGCTTACACGATGAGGGTGACCTTAGCGGGAAATGTCTACAGTTTCGGAGTGATCCTTCTAGAGCTAATAACAGGAAAGCAAGCAGTAAGTGAAGGGACAGAACTAGCCAAGTGGGTATGGAGTAACTCATCACAGCCACAAAAGTGGGATCGGATTCTTGATTACAGTATCAGTCGAACTTCACCGGCAGTTAAAAGTCAGATGCTAGCAGTGCTCAAAATTGCTCTGGCTTGCATTAATGCTTCATCAGAGGCACGGCCAAAGATGAAAAGTGTACTAAGGATGCTCTTGAATGCAAGATAAATAAAATAGTTCTCACGTCAAAAGCCCAACTTTCTCAGCTGAGCTTATACCTTGTAATATAAATTTTAGCTATGTTTGAGGTAGGCAAACACAGATCTTGCCGCGTCCAAATTTCTAGGTCATTAAAATAATACACCAACATTTTGTTTCTTTACACTCGGTTGTTATTTGAGTAAGAAAGAAACTCTATTGGTTAGCTTGTTAACGGGGACAAATGAAATTCGTACCTGTGATTTAATCTAAGCAACATATTTATCTTAACTTCTAATCTAAGAAAATTTGGGGGTTTAAGACATACTCCATCCCATTCACAAATACCATTTTAAACAATGACAATACTTTAGAAAAATAATGAAAAAATGTGCGCAAGTTAACTATAACAACCCTGAACAAAAGAAGTCAACAAAAAAAGGTGGAGAAGTGCCCGTGGTCCAATTTATATATATCGATAAAATTTGGAGAATAGGGTCATATTACTCATATATAACAACTAAACGGCGGGCCTACAAGAAAACAAAGGTAATTGTAAATCAGACACAGTATTCAAGCGTTCAGAATACTCCCCAACATATGATCAGACATCTCATTAACTGGTACACCGTATAAAAGTTGGGAAACAAGCGAGTTATTCTACGTTGTATAAATTACGGAAGAAATACAAATTTGTTTGGAATATAAAATACTAAACTATGACTCCAATGAGCAGGCTTAATGTACATGTAGAAATCAGTAATGTCTTCACAGTTGGCTAAGACAAGTACTAAGTAGAAGCAAACCGTAAGAGATGATTGCCGACCTCAACTGCTGATCGAATACAGAACACAAGAACGAGGGGCTGGAAGACCATAACAACTGAGATTTCAAATTGGACCTGAACCAACAAAAGGGTAACTAGTAAAGACTCACTCAACCTTCTTCTCGGCTATCCGTGCACGATGCCTGAGTTCAGCCCTTTTCCAGCGAACAATTAATTGGCACAAGGAGAAGAGGGTGTTGATCTGTAGTAGAAAAGAAAAGCAGAATGTATCACGGCCTTTATCATCAGATGTTTAATGTTTGGGCAAGTGTGGAGCAAGAGATAATTCAACAATACTAACCAAGATTAACATTGCAAGAATGAGAAGTGGACCAGACCACAACACAGAGAAAAAAAGTCTGAGCGGATCAAAATAATTCTGAGTGGCAAAGCTTTTCCAGTGGTTACCCAGAAACAGATTGAGCCTTTCAGCGAGATATACACCAGATACTGCAACAAAATGTGCTATTAGGTTAGACGTTCCACCCTTAGTTACTACTAAAATTAAACAAGCTTACTTGACGAAAAATCCACAAGAAACAAAGATATTGATCCATAAACCATACCCAAATTCTCCACTTCACCATCCCTAATCATACAATACAAGCATGACAGGACCAAAATTAGTGCTAATATGACAAACCAACTTAACTAGTACGAAGTATAATGTACGACATTACTTGCTTATAGTAATAAAATCATATCTTATGCTAATTAAGAGAGACATCAAATTAAAATTAATGATGGTACGAAGAGAAAAATACTTGTTCCGGGCTCTTTAGCACAACTTGGTCATGGCACAAAAAAGAAGGCAGAAGAAATCACTCAACTAAAATTAGGTGCTTTCCATCTTAAGGAAAAGGGTAACGGTTTAAGTATTCAGTTGTAGCGGTCACAACATATATATTTTTTAGAATATGCAACAAGGACTACAGTAGATTCAAGGCTCTGGTGATAAACACTACATGCCAACCATCTAAGTTACAACTAAATGATGAACTGCACTATATCCCACATGTTGATTACAAAGAACATAAAATACACATACATACTGTTTTGCTCATCATAGCATGGTTAATTTGTATAGCAATATATTTTTCAAAATCTATGTAAGCACATGATCAGGTGCTTTCTTAGATAATCTGATTTGTTACATACAAGTAACGCCGACGTACATTGGTTGGAAAGCAAACGAACAGCATAGTCAAAAGGTGAAAGCCCAAACATAGCAAATTACACACGAACCAGAAGATTTCCCTCATACACATTACAGTACATGAATAAATTCAGAAAGTTAAAACATAGAACTTACATTTTACCAAATTCATTATTTACATAAAAAGATCAGCTAGCTAGACATGGCGAATTGGTCTCACCTCAGTCACCTGAATCAGTGTTTGCTAGCTGGTTTAGAAATAACTTTGGACCCGCTGAGTACAACTCGATTCTTGAATGACATAGCGCAGCCATAGATGTTATGAACTTGGTAAATCCTATAATAACCCGATCTAAAACACCCCAACCTGAAATAACACACTCCAGAAATGACCCACAATAAACAAAATAACTTGAAATGAATTATGCCTTTTTATAATGGTCATTCAATTACCCAAAGAGCAAAACAGTATGGTTGTGACTTGTGACACAATTTATTGATGCAAAAAGGCTCAAGCACGTAATGACTATTCCTTCTAAAAAATATGACAAATTGAAGCAAACTAGCAAATTTTACAACCAGAAGTCAAGGATTAAACTCTAATACGTCAATTATCAACACAGAAATGAAATTCACCCATTTAGATAGCTAGAAATCAAAAGACCAAATTTTAAGTAGAACAAAATCACACGGAAAAACTGATAAGAAACAAAGATCAAATTTAAAACATTAAACTAAAACCAAACCTCTTACACTAAACTCTTTGCTTGTTGTTAGTACCATGCTCATATTTAACTTTCACACCACTTCACGCTTCCCAAATTCAATTAAATTTGTAGACCTAATTTCGAATTTCAATTAAAAACACAAATTTGCATATAAACCCTAAATAATAACTCATCAATCTACTCTAACCATGAACTCAGGTATTACCTAACTTTAAATAAAATAAAAACATGAAAAAACCAAGAACTGAGTAACAAATTATTAAATAAAATTTCAATACAGAAAATGGGGAAATCACATTGTAGATCTCGTCTCCTATAGTAAGAAGCTAATTTGAAATCAGGGAAATAATAACACTCATATGTCCAGTTTTGACGATAAAAGCTAATTGTGGCTACAACTACCAACAAGTTCTCATTTGATTTTCCACATATCACATCAACTCTAATTTAGTCTCTCTTATGCATACTACGACGTATAACAAGCTCATTATATGAATTATGCATTAGCTTATTAAACCAATTACCCCCATAAATAACCCTAATTCATATTCTATCAAAAATTCTCAATCAAATATAAACCCTAACACAAGTAATACTATTGCTTTATGTAAAATCATACTGCATTCAATCAATTAAGGGATATCAAGAACATAATTCGAAAAAAAGGGGAAATCTCACCTGATTAAAAAACGCAAAATTGACGAGTAGAGCCGACGAATGGTAAAAAGGAGAGTCGGTGGTGGTTTGGCGACGACAGATGGTAGTTTGGCGACGATAAATGGTGGTTTGGCAGGTCGCAGGTGAAGGAGGAAGTTGACAAATTGGGTTTTTAGGGTAGAAGGTGCTAGAGACTTAGAGAGAACGATAATGTGTGAGTTGTTGGTGAAATAAAAAAAAAAAGGATGGTTTACTGTGTGGATTGGGTTTTGTGTGTCATACAGATTAGTAGAGTACTAGGAGTACATACTAATTTTATTTGTATATTAAAAAAAGAGGAAAATAGTATAATAGGGCCAATTTTTATATAAACAACCATTTTTCAATAAGATGGTTTCTTTGTTATTTCATTTTAGTGGGCCATACCTATATAAGAAACCATTTTTATGTTAAAGATGGTTTTTTTTATCTAAGAGACCATTTAGAAATTTATATGGTTACATATTAATGATTTCTTATCTATACTTTCTAGTAGTGACAGTTCGGGTCTCACTTGCTTCAACTGTGGTGGTACAGGCCATAAGAGGCATGCGTGCACTAGTGGCAACATGGGAGGATACCAGCGAGCTCAGTCGAACAATTTGTTTCGTTCTCAGTGTATGGATAGCAATCGGATTTCGGTTTCGTGGAGCAACCAGAATAACGCCAATCGCGGAGGAGGATCATACCAATGCCAGAATAACAATAATGGCACTCAGATTTAGGCTGCAAAGTCGACTGCATCGGATAGCACGGTTCAGTGAGGCCATAAGAGCAGCAGAAAGTTATTCATGATGGATAAGCAGATGGTACGGGACGATGCACAAGTTGTCACCGGTACATTTCTAATTAATAACCAACCTACTTTTGTACTTTTTGATTCGGGGGCATCCCATTCATTTGTGTCAAAGAGTCATACATCGAAATTGGGATTTGGGACATATGAGTCAGTCAATGATGAGGTGTTTATACCGTCGGGAGAGGCATTTAATTGTACCAAGTTGATTAAGTCTGCGTCCATGATTGTGGGAGGGGTAGATTTTCCTATAGACCTGTTTGAGTTTCCTTTGGAAGGGTTTGAGGTGATTGCTGGGATGGATTGGTTGAGTAGATACAAGGCGAGTATTGATTGCCATCAGAAAAAGGTGTCATTTAAAGGACCTAAGGGTATTAGAGTGTCTTACCATGGGTTTGTTGTACGACCAATGGTAATGATTATAGCAGCTGTGAGCTTGAAGTCTTATCTGAGGAAGGGTTGTCCTATGATTTTGTGCCACGTCCGGAATATTCCCGTGGAAGAGCCTTCTGCATCTAGTATTCTGGTAGTGGACGAGTTCCTTGATGATTTTCCGGAAGATTCTAGGGTTGCCACCGAAGAGGGATATTGATTTCAGTGTAGAGTTGAAGGCGGGAACGATACCGATCTTTAAGGCCCCATACTGAATGGAACCGAAAGAGCTTGAAGAATTGAAGAAGCTGTTGAGTGAGCTACATGATAAGGGATACATTCGAACTAGTGTGTCACGGTGGGGCGCGCCAGTGCTGTTTGTTAAGAAGAAGGATGGGAGTTTAAGGTTATGCATCGATTATAGGGAGATGAACCATGTTACCGTGAAGAACAAGAATCTGTTGCCTAGAATCGATGACCTTTTTTATCAATTGACTGGAGCCAAAATGTTCTCGAATATTGATTTGAGATAGGGGTTCCATTAGTTATGGATTCGAGATAGTGACATTCCTAAGATTGCATTTCGTTCGAGACACGGTCATTATGAGTTCGTAGTGATGTCATTTGGGTTGACTAATGCATCAGCTGTGTTCATGGATCTGATGAACCGGGTCTTCAGCCAGTACTTAGACCGATTCGTGGTGGTTTTCATTGATGATATCTTGGTCTATTCGAGGAATAGGGAGGTGCACGCCGAGCATTTGAGGATTGTTTTGCAGACCTTGCGAGATAACCAACTTTATGCCAAGTTGTCGAAATGTGAGTTTTGGCTAGAGAAGGTGGCCTTTATGGGCTATGTGATTATTAAAGAGGGTGTTGCTGTAGATCTTAGTAAGATTGTGGTCGTGTCAAATTGGGTAGCACCGAAGAATGTAGCTGAAGTTCGGAGTTTCTTGGGTCTAGCGGGCTATTACCGTCGATTTGTGAAAGACTTTTATAAGATCGTGAGACCGATGACAGCTTTGATGAGGAAAGATACTAAGTTTCGCTGGGATGGGAGTTGTGAGCAAGCGTTTC
>JAOWBH010175821.1:0-10342 GCA_028566215.1 Silene coronaria
CCGCGGGTCGTTTATGGTCCATTAGACCTGTGTATATATGTTCACCAGCAATAAAAAGAGATCATACCTGAAACACGGTTCTGGATACCACTATTCTTGCAATAATCGTAGATCGATCAATTTTGTGGGGTTGGATCTCCTATCTAAGAAGATGGCCTACGTATCCGTATATAACGGAATCAAGCCCATATCATAGTTCGAGCTTGCTTTACTATAGCTTTCTGCTGCTTCTGCTCGGATTATTTTGGGTTGCACATTTTTTTAGTATTGCAAATATTCCATTTTGTGTTGCATTCTGCTTTATCATTCGCATTTGGTTCATCATTTGCATACTGCTTCATTATCTGCATTCTTCTTTATCATTTGCATTCTGCTGGGAAATATTTTCAATTTCGGTATTCTGATGGGGAATGGTTCATTGAATTTCAGTGCTCATTTGATCTCGCATTTCTGGGAAACATTGCATCTTTAGCCATCTATTGTGGATTTCTTTTATCCGGTGGATATCATCCGTTCATTTTATGGTGGTCTCTAGAGCCGATGGCGACAGTGCCCCCAGTTGCATCGGGTTCTAAAGTCGACGAGTTTAGAGCTCCCAGTTAAAGCGTACCTGCTCAAATTTGATCACAATTTATATAGCATGTAATTCACATAGCACATTTTAAGCTTTGACAACACGGATGGGTCGTTGACTTATAATTTAAACATCGTTTGAAAAAAAGGCTTCTTCGAATGGGAATATGTCAAGAGAGTGAACATGTCAAATGTCAAAAAAAATTTGAAAATGCGCTTTTTTGAAAATGTAGATCAAAATGTGATGAGTAGACACGACTTGCATTTGATCAAAATGCGACTCGGATATTCTGACCCGTATTCAACGTGGGCATAGTCCACTACCTTCAAACAAAAAGAAAATAAAATCCTTAAGTGTGCACGAGATTCTAATTCAAATATTGACTCGCTGGGGAGAAAACGTAAATTAGCCTTTCCAGCACGAGAAACATGACTGAACCCGCAAAACTGATGTCGAAAAAAATGGAACGAGGGTGGCCGGAGCCTGCTTGGCGCGCCACCCGAGGCCCATAAAGCCGGTTACATTGCTTGGCAAGGTGATGGCTTTCCTAATTTCAGACTTTCAAAATTTCCTCCTTGTATTTTCTTTTATAAGGAGGTGAAGACACATAGGAAAATTCACAATTCTAATCTCCATCTCCAATTCTTTTCTTTTCTTCTATAAGAGATTTCTTTTCTCTAGAAATTTTCTTTCACATGTCAATAATTCTCTCGTAGGTGCCATGAAAGGTTGGGCCAGTGATTTCAAAGCTCGGGAAACCCAAGCCCTAACTGATGCAGGTATCCAACAAATCCTTCCGTATGTTCAAATTATCCCTCAAACTGCTTTTCTAGCTGAGTGCCTGAGAATGTGGGATCCTATTCACCATCTATTTTCTTTTCCTGAGGGAGAAGTATATCATTTACTCGAGGATATTACTGTCTTAGGGGGATGGAAAATAGCACAAGAACCCACTACTCCCGACTTTATGCCGGACTGGGTTAGGAAATACCTTGAGTTCTTGGGCTTAACTCGCAGTGAGGCCCATGCCATAGTTGTTGGAGAACGGGTTGACTTAACCGCTTTGGTGCATATCTTTAGAAATGCTTATGACCCCGCTATTACTACCGTGTATCGTCGGCGAGCTTTTGGCCTTATAATGTTATATCTTTACTGCTTCGAGGGATGCATCGAAATTCCGTCTTGTCGCGGTTAAGCTAGGCTTATTCGGATGGTGGAGAAGATGGAACGGTATGCTAATCTGGTCTCGATCATTTTGGTTCAGACTATCCGTGGTTTAGCTCGTAAACCCAACCCAAATGCTCCTTTCACTGGATCGACCCGTCTTCTACGGGTTTGTTTTCTTCTCTCTTTTTTTCATCTTTTCCTGTCTTCTCTTTTTTTTTCGTTTTTCTTTTTTCTTTTTTATTCCTGCCGCCTTCATTCTTTTCAGTGGGTTATTCATTTCTGTCATTGCCTCCTTTCTTTTCAGCGGGCTTTTCATTATTCATTTTTGCCACCGCCTCCTTTCTTTTCAGCGGGCTTCTATTTTCCTGTAATCTGACTGTTTTCTCTATCTCATTTTGATAAATTTGGCTTTTTAAAAAACTTGGGCTGATTGGTCCACCAGTTAATCCAGAGAAATACCAAGTTAAGAGCATCACTAGTCGTGCACCATGATTTGTATTGGGGAAGGGATCCGATTACAGGAGTGAAATGCTAACTATTGGAGCAGGATCTCATTTCGTTTGTCCCTACCTTGGCTTTGCCTGAATTCACTTACTGGTCTTCCTGACATCGACAAGACAAGGTATATTACATTACTGGGCTTGGATCATGCTACTTATATTTATTCGGACCGGGTGCTCGGCAATTCGGTCAGCCACAGACTATTCCTGTAGTCGAGGCCGCGCAGGATCCGAATTTCATCATTTCTCACGCCAGGTGCCAGACTTGGCTTCATGCTTGGCACCGTAGGACCATCTAGCATCTCTTTGAGCCATCTGCTTTAACATGGGTTTCTCAATCTTACTTAAAATGAGTCACAGTACTTTCATTCGATGTTAGAAGAAAATTGTGCAAGGATTATGTGGTGGATTGTAAGAAACGTGGGTGAGGCATTAGAGAACCAATCATTCTTTGCTATATCAACTCTATTTTCATCTGAGCTAATCCTAGGGGGTTCAAGTGTGTGGAATAGGCCTGGTACAAGGTTAGAAGGTGGAACAACCGTGATTGTTAGGTTGGGCCCTCGACTGAGTGTTAAAGAAAGACTTGGTCCGCATGAAGAAAGTGCAATTCCTTCAAAGAAACGGTCCAAGATAATGATGGGTGAGACGTCATCTCGTCGTGATAGGCCGCGTGACCCGGCTATGGATAGGCAGTAGTCATAGTTTTACTATCTATTATTACTATTAATGTTTTTATTTGCTTTCCTTTTCATGTTGGTTTGTAATGGTCTTTGCCCGGAATTATTAGATTAAATAAAACAATTATTATTTATTAAAAATTTCCAGTTTCTGCATTCAAAATTTCATTTACATTATTTTAGCTGTACCCTTATAAAGGGTTGCCTCCGTATCTGCATTTCAACAGAATCAAAGCAAGTCCGTAGTTCAGAACAGAACTTTTCATGCAGAGGCAACCACATGCCTAATTTAAAACTTATACTAAATACATCGCAATTCAATCATTATTTCATAACACTAGAGAATGAGGTCTTATGGATAATATTTCATTAGCTAGTCCAAATTCGACGGGTTGGAGAAGCCATTTCCATCTAGATCGGTCAGTCGGACCGCACCTACTGTCAAAATTTTCATTACCAAATAACGAGCTGCCCAATTTGGCTTGAATTTACCTTTCGGGCAACTGGAAGCAGAGCAAAAACTGATTTCAACACGAGATCGCCTTCTTTGATTCCCCTAGGCTTCACCTTCTTATTAAAAGATCACTCTATCCTTTTCTGATAAATCTGGGCTTAATACAACACATTTAACCATCGCTTGTCAAGCATTACCAACGAATCATATCAGGATTGGACCCAATCAGCTTCTGGGACTTGACTCTCCAACTAGAATCCTTAGAGATGGTATTTCTAGTTCAACTGCCTCCAGTCCATAGGTCAAATAGTACGGAGTTGCACCAGTTGCAGTTCGGATTTAAGTTCTACCTCCATATTGCGAAGGGTAATATATCGGGCCACCCTTGATAGTTTTCAGTTATCGTTTTATGGATAACCATAACCGTCTTGTTGGCACCTTCTACCGCCCCGTTTGTGAGAGGTCGGTAAAGTGACGATTTGTGACGCTTAATTTTGTACTTCTCGAGCAATTTGGCAGTTTCGACTTGGAAATGGGTCCCGTGATCACTGATCATTTTGTGTGGTACCCCATATCTGCAAATGATGTCATTTTGGATGAATTTTGTTACTTACTTCGCATTTAGCACCTTATAAGATTTGGCCTGCACCCACTTGGTGAAGTAGTAAATTGCAACCAGAATGAAGCAATGTCTGTCCGTTTCGAACAGATTCACCTTTCCGATGATATCAATTCCCTAGGTTGAGAAAGGACAAGGCGATGTCAGATTTATAGTATAGTAGGCGATACATGTTTGACATTTGCGAATATCTGGCAGTTGTGACAGTGTCTGAAATATTTACAACAGTTTTTCTCTATCGTTGTCCGATAGTAACCGAGTCTCATGATCTTCCGAACTAGCATGTGAGCGTTCATATGTATCCCACATTCATCGTCATGGACTTCTTCCATAACTTTTTCCTCTATTATCTTATCAACACACCGTAACAAAACACCTTGCGCGGTCTTTTTATACAATTACCTGACATTAGTCTTAATGAACAGGGGCGATTGCATCCGTAATGCTCGTTGTCCGCATGTGTCGAGGCCGGTAGGATATTCCCCGGTTTCTTTGAACTTCACGATTGACGCATACCAAGGTTCTGTGTCATTCTCTTCGACATCAGTGACCGTATTGATGTAAGTTGGTGACGATCTTCGTTCGACACATAAAGGCATACTATCTATGTGGTCCGAAATGTTTATTAAAGCTACCAACTTTTATAACGCATCGTCAAACTGATTCTCTTCCCTCGAAAGGTGAACATACTGTATTTCATCGAAATGTTTCTCCAATTCTTTTTTCTTAGCCTGATAAGGAGCCAGACTGCTGCTTTTATCCTCCACGACCCTGTCACATAGTTAATGACCAAGTATGAGTCTATCAATAGCATTGTGCAAACCCAGTAGGCATGCCTTATACTCCGCAGCATTGTTAGTAACAATGAATTCCAATTTGAATGAAATGGGCACATGTTCTCCTTTCGGTGAAATAATTAGGACACCTATTCCGTATCCCATGCAATTTGATTCTCCATAGAAATATAGGTCCCATATGTAATCTTCAATGTGTATCGCATCCTCATATGGGAATGACCATGTATCGATAATTTTAGCTTTTTCAATTGGATTGTCGGCAAGGAAATCGGCCACAGCCCTTCCCTTTATTACTTTCTGTGGTACGTATTTGATATCAAACTCTGAGAACATGAGAGTCCATCTGGACATTCTTCTGTTTAGCACTGGCTTTTCAAATAGGTATTTGATCGGATCCATTTTAGAATAGACACTCACACTATGACTGAGCATGTAATGTATCAGCTTCTTCGTTACCCAGACTAAAGCTAGGCATGTATTTTCCAAGGTCATATACTTTGACTCATATACCAAATTTTTTTTACTGATAAAGTAAATTGCTCTTTCTTCTTTGACAACAGTTTGGGCCCACTTTGCCCCCATTGCTGTATCCGTAACTATTAGACACAACGATAATGGCAACCCGACTACTGGTGGACTGAGCACTGGTGGAGTAGATAAAACTTCCTTTATCTTATCAACTGCAGCTTGACATTGGTTGTCCCGCACGATGTGTTCTCCGACATTCAGATTCTTATAGATTGCTTCGCAGATCATGGTTAAATTTGTAACGAATCGGCTTATGTATTGTACCCGGCCCAGGAAACCTCGATTTCTTTCTCGGTCTTTAGATGTGGCAATTCTATGATGGCCTTGCTTTTTGATGAGTCGACTTCGTTGCCACGTTGGCTAACGATGTGACCTAAAATATTACCGGAGGTAACTCCGAATGCACACTTCTTTAGATTCAATCTCATGTTGTATTTCCGCAATCTCTCAAAAAACTTTCGTAATGCACTAAGATGGCCATTACGTTCTATTGATTTCACGATCATATCGTAAAAATAGACCTCTACTTCTTTATGCATCATATCGTGCAGCAATGTTGTTGTTGTTCTTTGGCATGTTGCCCCGGCATTTATCAGACCGAAAGAGATCAATGTATAACAATAGGTTCCCTACTGTGTAATGAATGCGGTCTTATGCATGTTTTTCAGAGCCATTTTTATCTGATTGTAACCGGCATAACCATCCATAATGTACAATAATGCATGATTTGCGGTTTTGTCAACCAAAATATCAATGTGAGGTAATGAAAAATTAAACTTCGGACTGGCTTTGTTCAGGACACAAAAATACACGCAAACCCGGACCTTCTCGTCTTTCTTCGGCAATGGTACTACATTGGCTACCCAATCTAAGTATTCTGACAGTTTGATAAACCCGGCTGTGAACTGTTTGTCAATTTCTTCTTTGACTTTTAAAGACCACTTGGTTCGCGTTCTGCATAATTTCTGCTTTATTGGTTTGAACCCTGGCTTGATTGGAATTTTAATTTGTGTTTCGCAATTCCCATATCAATTCCCGGCATGTCTCTGTAAGACCATGCGAAAACATCTCTGAACTCATTCTCAACGGGATCTAAACTTGTTCCTATCTTAAGCTCTTGCGGTTCTAGAGTGGTTCCCACATTGATGGCGTCGATATCTTCGATTATTGGGTTTTTTTGATCATATTCTTCCAAACCCTTCACTAGATGGAGAGGCAGTTCTACCTCTTCTTCTTCTTCTTCTTCTTCTTCCACCTGTTTATCTTCGACCTCATTCTCAATGTCATGGTTCAAACAATCATTTTCAAAAATTGAATTGCAATGTAAAGGAGACAGGTCGTAATCAAACTTGTTCATCTTATTATTATTGAAAACTGGCGCGAAATGCGCTAACATTTGAGCCAACCGGTCAGGTGTCAGTGGCGGCATAGGTGTGGTATCCGAGACAGCCCCCGGAATACCAGAATTAGGAGAAGGTACAGAAAAAAGAAAGACCGAGGGAGGGGTATCATTGACACCTAAGACCCTATACGTAGTCCCAAGACTCATATCGAACTAAGACTCAGACTCAGACTCAGACTCAGAATCATCATATGTCATGAACATTTCCCGTTCTCCAGTAGTCGATTTGAAGAGTAGCCCCTTGCTGTCGGACCATTTTATGGTTTACAGCCATCAAGATATAGCCCTCGTAGGATCTATGTCGTGATAAGGGTTGATGGATCGAATCAGTCGCTTCTGACGATCATATTTACCAATTTTGCGTTTGGTATAGTCAGCTTCCTTTCTTCAACAAAAAGTAAGCTCTCCCCATCTTCAACTGAAGTAGATCCTTTCTTCACTGCAGCTACGGCCATAATGTCATCGGGAATGAAATGACAATCCTGAAATGCTTCGATTCAGGGAACAAGTGTATTGCTTTGTGGATCGAAAATGGGTTCGAGAAAGTCTAAGCATAGAGCATTCGCTCTGGCCTTAACAAAATGGTTGTTTAGAATCAAAGGATAAGATTCCATATCAATATCTCGGTCTTCGATCGATATTTTCTTCCTCGGAAGGTCCTTTTCAGTTGGTTCATACCCGAGCCCAAATCTTGTTCCTTTGAGAACAAGTGGCATCAATTGAAAAGCGTTTTCCCATCGGGGAAACATAGAGATTCCAAAGTATTTTCTGGACATGAAAATTGTTTCACAAACGTGACCTCCAGTATATAGGTCCATATTTGACAATTCGGAATTAGATTCGATTGCGTTCACGGCCTCCAAACCGGACGGTGGTCTGGACTTTTACCTCGAAAGTTACATCTCCTCAGAGAACGATAAGGGGAGTGGCATTAATGGTCACCACTTCCCCTTTAAGTGGCAGCTTAATCTTTTTATGGAGAGTTGAAGATACAGCTCCCGCGGCGTGAATACATGGCCTCCCGAGCAATAAGTTGAAAGATGAGGTCACATCTATCACTTGAAAGCTAACTTTTCTTTCGATGATACTTACACTCACGTTTAGAGTGACGAGCGGTCACTCGATGTATTGTACCATCAAAAGCTCGAATTGTTTGCGTACTTGGTAGGAAATCACTTTTCTCAAGACCCAAAATGTGACCAGTCCTCATTGCGAGGACATTAACAGCAGACCGGTCGTCGACAAGGGTCATTGAAAGCCTCTTTGGACGGCACTCTACCGTGATATACATGGCTAGGCAATGTTCAGACCCAAAAGTAGGCAAATCTTCATCTGAAAAAGTTACGGCATTAGTAAGCCGTGGTCGGTTTTGAGCAACAAACGAGACCATGTCATTTGGATTAGTATTTGGGGATACGGTCATGTTCATTAATGCATGTAGCAAAGCTTGACGGTGCTCGAATGAACTCAGAATTAGTTGCTATATGGAGATGTCGGCCTTGGGTTTTTGTAGCTGCTTAATAAGAGAAGCCTCCGAAGTCGACCCTTCACCAAGTGCCTCAACAAACATTGGTGTCTTTTCTGGAATATCCCCAAAAATAGAGGTATGGCCGGATTTTTCAATCCTATAGGGACGTCTGGATTCGAGTTAAGTGGTCGGATTCGAGGACATCTTTTCTCAGTTTCAATATTTCTTCTTGAGTGCGTGGAACAACTACACATTGGGTGAGGTATATGTCATCTTTGTCATCGTCCAGAATACCATTGACTTCATTCTCGCTTCATAGAATGTATGGTGTACAGTCAATACTAAAATACCCGTACTGGACTTCATTTTTTTTACATTGGAACAAGGTTGGAACAATCAACATATATCTTCCCCACAAAGAACCCGGTAAGACAGCAAATGGGCCGTATTAGATGGGAAACATCGGTGTTGTCGTCGACGAATACCGCGTTTGTATGATTGCCAAAAGTATTGCTCACATTATTAGGCTGGGTAGTCGAAATTGGGAGTGTTCCGACTTCAATCATGTCTTGGATTTCATGCTTGAGACAGTAGCAGCTTTCAGTATCGTGCCCCTTACCTTGGATAGGCACATTAAGCATTTGGTTTATACCACTTCCCTTGTTTGTCAGCAGGCGGGTCCAGAGTTGGACTGATTAGATTAAGCTTTCCTTGGCCGATAGCCTTTGGAGAGTATAAGTATAGGTACACCCTATGTCAGTGAATACCCTTAGTGTTTATCGCTGCGGCCCTTTAGAAGTTCCTCACAAAAGGCTAATGGCCTGAATATGATTCGCAGAAATGGATGCCCTTGACTTGGAAGAAGAGGCCCCTGGATATTCCTTAAGCTTTTCAGCCTCAGCAGCTCGGACATCATCTTCAATTTTTATCTTAACTTCGCTAAGTTCCTGAAATGAGCTGAAATCCTGATATTTGACAGCATCTCGGTAAATAAGTCATTCTCACGAACTTATCTACCATTTCGATCGCTTCGGGCCTTTTAGAAATCTTCACACTCTCAGCGCGCCATCTGTTAAGGAATTCAATAAATCCCTTCTTTTCCTTCTGCACCATTACATCGAGGGTGCGCATAGTAGTTTGAATTTCAGCATTATCAGCAAAATGCTTAAAAAATTCCACTGCAATTTCTTCGAATGTCTGGAAATTTTTCAGATCTAAGTTGTAGAACCACACCTTCGGGTGTTCTCCGAGTGATTGAGCAAAAATCTTGTGTAACATTTCAGCAGGTACCCCTTTTAGTGCAAGGTACTCCTTATAGGACCGGATATGTTGAAGAGTGTCCTCGGTTCCCTTAAACTTAGGGATATCAGTCAAAACAAAATTATTCGGTAGCTTGTCCTAAACCGGTATATATCCCGGAGCCTTTTCATAATGCACATTTTCAGCCCGGGAATGTTTCAGTTGGTCCTCTATCGGCTTGAACCTTTTCTTGAACTCGCTCTCAGGTGTTGGTCGTGGTGTTGGTGGTGCTGGTGTGGCCTCCACTTCCATCTTATTTTCTACAACCACTAGTCGTTCTTTTAAAGTTGCCAGAGTTTCGTTGATCTTGTTCAATGCGTCGGCAGTAGACATATTCCTTGTTTCGGTCAGCCTTTCTACAATGAATCCCGAGCGAAAATCAGTTACGAAATCAAAATTCCCTACATAATTAGGACTCGACCCCCAAACGAAATAACAGACTAGACAAAACTTGACATGGATTCAGACACGGAAGACGAGCAATTTGACTCGTCTAAATTAGGTCAAACGTGGCAAAGGTGGGCTATTCTAACCTAAACAAGACCAAACCGACTCGGGCCCAGAAAATGAACCAACGTAGCTCATTTGTGATGGATCCTAAACATCACATGACATGATTTGGGTATTAAACCCGACATAAACATAGACTCAGTGTGACAGCCTCATGTTTGGACCAAACATGGCCCAATGAGTCCAAAGATACGTCCCAGTGCCTAGGGGACGTTTTCTGTGCTTGACTCGAACCAAAGGTCGACATGGACGGCCCACTTGGGTTATGTACTAGACCAAATATGGCTCACTTGAGCCAAGACAAAGCCAAACATGGCTTGCTCAAACAAGAGCCTAACTAGACT